>JASGCC010002986.1:0-25823 GCA_030067915.1 Hydractinia echinata | reverse complement strand
TAGCGATATTTTTCTGATTTACTAGGTTGCATCGCTTTTAACAGTGAAACGATTGACTGTGGGACTTAATTGAACTGATTTTGGACTTTGACCTTATAAATGTGATAAATGAGACAATTGGACTCCAAGAAATAACATTCTTCTTAATTTGACATGATTGCTGGAACTCAGCAATTACACTGGGCGCTGTGGTAGCGCTTTATTTAAAAATTTAGATAAATAAGTCATTTTTTTACTGTGGGAAATCCTAGCCGTTAGCGCGCGCTGAAGAAATAGAGACAGTTTCAAAAACTACATTTCATTGACTTCTAACGGTATCAGTCGTTTGAGTTACAAGGTTTGCGTCACATATTCGTACAACATGTATTTAGCGAATATTTTTCTGATATTACTAGTTGCATCGCTTTTAACAGTGAAACGATTGACTGTGGGACTTAATTGAACTGATTTTGGACTTTGACCTTATAAATGTGATAAATGAGACAATTGGACTCCAAGAAATAACATTCTTCTTAATTTGACATGATTGCTGGAACTCAGCAATTACATGGGCTGTGGTAGCGCTTTATTTAAAAATTTAGATAAATAAGTCATTTTTTACTGTGGGAGATCCTAGCCGTTAGCGCGCTGAAGAAATAGAGACAGTTTCAAAAACTACATTTCATTGACTTTCTAACGGTATCAGTCCGTTTGAGTTACAACGGTTGCGTCACATATTCGTACCAACATGTATTTAGCGATATTTTTCTGATATTACTAGGTTGCATCGCTTTTAACAGTGAAACGATTGACTGTGGGACTTAATTGAACTGATTTTGGACTTTGACCTTATAAATGTGATAAATGAGACAATTGGACTCAAGAAATAACATTTTCTTAATTTGACATGATTGCTGGAACTCAGCAATTACACTGGGCGCTGTGGTAGCGCTTTATTTAAAATTTAGATAAATAAGTCATTTTTTACTGTGGGACAATCCTAGCCGTTAGCGCGCTGAAGAAATAGAGACAGTTTCAAAAACTACATTTCATTGACTTTCTAACGGTATCAGTCCGTTTGAGTACAACGGTTGCGTCACATATTCGTACCAACATGTATTTAGCGATATTTTTCTGATATTACTAGGTTGCATCGCTTTTAACAGTGAAACGATTGACTGTGGGACTTAATTGAACTGATTTTGGACTTTGACCTATAAATGTGATAAATGAGACAATTGGACTCCAAAAAACATTCTTCTTAATTTGACATGATTGCTGGAACTCAGCAATTACACTGGGCGCTGTGGTAGCGCTTTATTTAAAATTTAGATAAATAAGTCATTTTACTGTGGGACCAATCCTAGCCGTTAGCCGCGCTGAAGAAATAGAGACAGTTTCAAAAACTACATTTCATTGACTTTCTAACGGTATCAGTCCGTTTGAGTTACAACGGTTGCGTCACATATTCGTACCAACATGTATTTAGCGATATTTTTCTGATATTACTAGGTTGCATCGCTTTTAACAGTGAAACGATTGACTGTGGGGACTTATTTGAACTGATTTTGGACTTTGACCTTATAAATGTGATAAATGAGACCATTGGACTCCAAGAAATAACATTCTTCTTAATTTGACATGACTTCTGGAACTCAGCAATTACACTGGGCGCTGTGGTAGCGCTTTATTTAAAAATTTAGATAAATAAGTCATTTTTTACTGTGGACCAATCCTAGGTTAGCGCGCGCTGAAGAAATAGAGACAGTTAAAAAACTAGACATCATTGCTTTCTAATCTACATTTCATTGATTTCTAACGGTATTGGAGTTACACGGTTGCGTCACATATTCGTACCAACATGTATTTAGCGATATTTTTTCTGATATTACTAGGTTGCATCGCTTTTAACAGTGAAACGATTGACTGTGGGACTTAATTGAACTGATTTTGGACTTTGACCTTATAAATGTGATAAATGAGACAATTGGACTCCAAGAAATAACATTCTTCTTAATTTGACATGATTGCTGGAACTCAGCATTACACTGGGCGCTGTGGTAGCGCTTTATTTAAAAATTTAGATAAATAAGTCATTTTTTACTGTGGGACCAATCCTAGCCGTTAGCCGCGCTGAAGAAATAGAGACAGTTTCAAAAACTACATTTCATTGACTTTCTAACGGTATCAGTCCGTTTGAGTTACAACGGTTGCGTCACATATTCGTACCAACATGTATTTAGCGATATTTTTCTGATATTACTAGGTTGCATCGCTTTTAACAGTGAAACGATTGACTGTGGGACTTAATTGAACTGATTTTGGACTTTGACCTTATAAATGTGATAAATGAGACAATTGGACTCCAAGAAATAACATTCTTCTTAATTTGACATGATTGCTGGAACTCAGCAATTACACTGGGCGCTGTGGTAGCGCTTTATTTAAAAATTTAGATAAATAAGTCATTTTTACTGTGGGACCAATCCTAGCCGTTAGCGCGCGCTGAAGAAATAGAGACAGTTTCAAAAACTACATTTCATTGACTTTCTAACGGTATCAGTCCGTTTGAGTTACAACGGTTGCGTCACATATTCGTACCAACATGTATTTAGCGATATTTTTCTGATATTACTAGGTTGCATCGCTTTTAACAGTGAAACGATTGACTGTGGGACTTAATTGAACTGATTTTGGACTTTGACCTTATAAATGTGATAAATGAGACAATTGGACTCCAAGAAATAACATTCTTCTTAATTTGACATGATTGCTGGAACTCAGCATTACACTGGGCGCTGTGGTAGCGCTTTATTTAAAAATTTAGATAAATAAGTCATTTTTTACTGTGGGACCAATCCTAGCCGTTAGCGCGCGCTGAAGAAATAGAGACAGTTTCAAAAACTACATTTCATTGACTTTCTAACGGTATCAGTCCGTTTGAGTTACAACGGTTGCGTCACATATTCGTACCAACATGTATTTAGCGATATTTTTCTGATATTACTAGGTTGCATCGCTTTTAACAGTGAAACGATTGACTGTGGGACTTAATTGAACTGATTTTGGACTTTGACCTTATAAATGTGATAAATGAGACAATTGGACTCCAAGAAATAACATTCTTCTTAATTTGACATGATTGCTGGAACTCAGCAATTACACTGGGCGCTGTGGTAGCGCTTTATTTAAAAATTTAGATAAATAAGTCATTTTTACTGTGGGACCAATCCTAGCCGTTAGCGCGCGCTGAAGAAATAGAGACAGTTTCAAAAACTACATTTCATTGACTTTCTAACGGTATCAGTCCGTTTGAGTTACAACGGTTGCGTCACATATTCGTACCAACATGTATTTAGCGATATTTTTCTGATATTACTAGGTTGCATCGCTTTTAACAGTGAAACGATTGACTGTGGGACTTAATTGAACTGATTTTGGACTTTGACCTTATAAATGTGATAAATGAGACAATTGGACTCCAAGAAATAACATTCTTCTTAATTTGACATGATTGCTGGATCAGCATTACACTGGGCGCTGTGGTAGCGCTTTATTTAAAAATTTAGATAAATAAGTCATTTTTTACTGTGGGACCAATCCTAGCCGTTAGCGCGCGCTGAAGAAATAGAGACAGTTTCAAAAACTACATTTCATTGACTTTCTAACGGTATCAGTCCGTTTGAGTTACAACGGTTGCGTCACATATTCGTACCAACATGTATTTAGCGATATTTTTCTGATATTACTAGGTTGCATCGCTTTTAACAGTGAAACGATTGACTGTGGGACTTAATTGAACTGATTTTGGACTTTGACCTTATAAATGTGATAAATGAGACAATTGGACTCCAAGAAATAACATTCTTCTTAATTTGACATGATTGCTGGAACTCAGCGATTACACTGGGCGCTGTGGTAGCGCTTTATTTAAAAATTTAGATAAATAAGTCATTTTTTACTGTGGGACCAATCCTAGCCGTTAGCGCGCGCTGAAGAAATAGAGACAGTTTCAAAAACTACATTTCATTGACTTTCTAACGGTATCAGTCCGTTTGAGTTACAACGGTTGCGTCACATATTCGTACCAACATGTATTTAGCGATATTTTTCTGATATTACTAGGTTGCATCGCTTTTAACAGTGAAACGATTGACTGTGGGACTTAATTGAACTGATTTTGGACTTTGACCTTATAAATGTGATAAATGAGACAATTGGACTCCAAGAAATAACATTCTTCTTAATTTGACATGATTGCTGGAACTCAGCAATTACACTGGGCGCTGTGGTAGCGCTTTATTTAAAAATTTAGATAAATAAGTCATTTTTTACTGTGGGACCAATCCTAGCCGTTAGCGCGCGCTGAAGAAATAGAGACAGTTTCAAAAACTACATTTCATTGACTTTCTAACGGTATCAGTCCGTTTGAGTTACAACGGTTGCGTCACATATTCGTACCAACATGTATTTAGCGATATTTTTCTGATATTACTAGGTTGCATCGCTTTTAACAGTGAAACGATTGACTGTGGGACTTAATTGAACTGATTTTGGACTTTGACCTTATAAATGTGATAAATGAGACAATTGGACTCCAAGAAATAACATTCTTCTTAATTTGACATGATTGCTGGAACTCAGCAATTACACTGGGCGCTGTGGTAGCGCTTTATTTAAAATTTAGATAAATAAGTCATTTTTTACTGTGGGACCAATCCTAGCCGTTAGCGCGCGCTGAAGAAATAGAGACAGTTTCAAAAACTACATTTCATTGACTTTCTAACGGTATCAGTCCGTTTGAGTTACAACGGTTGCGTCACATATTCGTACCAACATGTATTTAGCGATATTTTTCTGATATTACTAGGTTGCATCGCTTTTAACAGTGAAACGATTGACTGTGGGACTTAATTGAACTGATTTTGGACTTTGACCTTATAAATGTGATAAATGAGACAATTGGACTCCAAGAAATAACATTCTTCTTAATTTGACATGATTGCTGGAACTCAGCATTACACTGGGCGCTGTGGTAGCGCTTTATTTAAAAATTTAGATAAATAAGTCATTTTTTACTGTGGGACCAATCCTAGCCGTTAGCGCGCGCTGAAGAAATAGAGACAGTTTCAAAAACTACATTTCATTGACTTTCTAACGGTATCAGTCCGTTTGAGTTACAACGGTTGCGTCACATATTCGTACCAACATGTATTTAGCGATATTTTTCTGATATTACTAGGTTGCATCGCTTTTAACAGTGAAACGATTGACTGTGGGACTTAATTGAACTGATTTTGGACTTTGACCTTATAAATGTGATAAATGAGACAATTGGACTCCAAGAAATAACATTCTTCTTAATTTGACATGATTGCTGGAACTCAGCATTACACTGGGCGCTGTGGTAGCGCTTTATTTAAAAATTTAGATAAATAAGTCATTTTTTACTGTGGGACCAATCCTAGCCGTTAGCGCGCGCTGAAGAAATAGAGACAGTTTCAAAAACTACATTTCATTGACTTTCTAACGGTATCAGTCCGTTTGAGTTACAACGGTTGCGTCACATATTCGTACCAACATGTATTTAGCGATATTTTTCTGATATTACTAGGTTGCATCGCTTTTAACAGTGAAACGATTGACTGTGGGACTTAATTGAACTGATTTTGGACTTTGACCTTATAAATGTGATAAATGAGACAATTGGACTCCAAGAAATAACATTCTTCTTAATTTGACATGATTGCTGGAACTCAGCATTACACTGGGCGCTGTGGTAGCGCTTTATTTAAAAATTTAGATAAATAAGTCATTTTTTACTGTGGGACCAATCCTAGCCGTTAGCGCGCGCTGAAGAAATAGAGACAGTTTCAAAAACTACATTTCATTGACTTTCTAACGGTATCAGTCCGTTTGAGTTACAACGGTTGCGTCACATATTCGTACCAACATGTATTTAGCGATATTTTTCTGATATTACTAGGTTGCATCGCTTTTAACAGTGAAACGATTGACTGTGGGACTTAATTGAACTGATTTTGGACTTTGACCTTATAAATGTGATAAATGAGACAATTGGACTCCAAGAAATAACATTCTTCTTAATTTGACATGATTGCTGGAACTCAGCATTACACTGGGCGCTGTGGTAGCGCTTTATTTAAAAATTTAGATAAATAAGTCATTTTTTACTGTGGGACCAATCCTAGCCGTTAGCGCGCGCTGAAGAAATAGAGACAGTTTCAAAAACTACATTTCATTGACTTTCTAACGGTATCAGTCCGTTTGAGTTACAACGGTTGCGTCACATATTCGTACCAACATGTATTTAGCGATATTTTTCTGATATTACTAGGTTGCATCGCTTTTAACAGTGAAACGATTGACTGTGGGACTTAATTGAACTGATTTTGGACTTTGACCTTATAAATGTGATAAATGAGACAATTGGACTCCAAGAAATAACATTCTTCTTAATTTGACATGATTGCTGGAACTCAGCATTACACTGGGCGCTGTGGTAGCGCTTTATTTAAAAATTTAGATAAATAAGTCATTTTTTACTGTGGGACCAATCCTAGCCGTTAGCGCGCGCTGAAGAAATAGAGACAGTTTCAAAAACTACATTTCATTGACTTTCTAACGGTATCAGTCCGTTTGAGTTACAACGGTTGCGTCACATATTCGTACCAACATGTATTTAGCGATATTTTTCTGATATTACTAGGTTGCATCGCTTTTAACAGTGAAACGATTGACTGTGGGACTTAATTGAACTGATTTTGGACTTTGACCTTATAAATGTGATAAATGAGACAATTGGACTCCAAGAAATAACATTCTTCTTAATTTGACATGATTGCTGGAACTCAGCATTACACTGGGCGCTGTGGTAGCGCTTTATTTAAAAATTTAGATAAATAAGTCATTTTTTACTGTGGGACCAATCCTAGCCGTTAGCGCGCGCTGAAGAAATAGAGACAGTTTCAAAAACTACATTTCATTGACTTTCTAACGGTATCAGTCCGTTTGAGTTACAACGGTTGCGTCACATATTCGTACCAACATGTATTTAGCGATATTTTTCTGATATTACTAGGTTGCATCGCTTTTAACAGTGAAACGATTGACTGTGGGACTTAATTGAACTGATTTTGGACTTTGACCTTATAAATGTGATAAATGAGACAATTGGACTCCAAGAAATAACATTCTTCTTAATTTGACATGATTGCTGGAACTCAGCAATTACACTGGGCGCTGTGGTAGCGCTTTATTTAAAAATTTAGATAAATAAGTCATTTTTTACTGTGGGACCAATCCTAGCCGTTAGCGCGCGCTGAAGAAATAGAGACAGTTTCAAAAACTACATTTCATTGACTTTCTAACGGTATCAGTCCGTTTGAGTTACAACGGTTGCGTCACATATTCGTACCAACATGTATTTAGCGATATTTTTCTGATATTACTAGGTTGCATCGCTTTTAACAGTGAAACGATTGACTGTGGGACTTAATTGAACTGATTTTGGACTTTGACCTTATAAATGTGATAAATGAGACAATTGGACTCCAAGAAATAACATTCTTCTTAATTTGACATGATTGCTGGAACTCAGCATTACACTGGGCGCTGTGGTAGCGCTTTATTTAAAAATTTAGATAAATAAGTCATTTTTTACTGTGGGACCAATCCTAGCCGTTAGCGCGCTGAAGAAATAGAGACAGTTTCAAAAACTACATTTCATTGACTTTCTAACGGTATCAGTCCGTTTGAGTTACAACGGTTGCGTCACATATTCGTACCAACATGTATTTAGCGATATTTTTCTGATATTACTAGGTTGCATCGCTTTTAACAGTGAAACGATTGACTGTGGGACTTAATTGAACTGATTTTGGACTTTGACCTTATAAATGTGATAAATGAGACAATTGGACTCCAAGAAATAACATTCTTCTTAATTTGACATGATTGCTGGAACTCAGCAATTACACTGGGCGCTGTGGTAGCGCTTTATTTAAAAATTTAGATAAATAAGTCATTTTTTACTGTGGGACCAATCCTAGCCGTTAGCGCGCGCTGAAGAAATAGAGACAGTTTCAAAAACTACATTTCATTGACTTTCTAACGGTATCAGTCCGTTTGAGTTACAACGGTTGCGTCACATATTCGTACCAACATGTATTTAGCGATATTTTTCTGATATTACTAGGTTGCATCGCTTTTAACAGTGAAACGATTGACTGTGGGACTTAATTGAACTGATTTTGGACTTTGACCTTATAAATGTGATAAATGAGACAATTGGACTCCAAGAAATAACATTCTTCTTAATTTGACATGATTGCTGGAACTCAGCAATTACACTGGGCGCTGTGGTAGCGCTTTATTTAAAAATTTAGATAAATAAGTCATTTTTTACTGTGGGACCAATCCTAGCCGTTAGCGCGCGCTGAAGAAATAGAGACAGTTTCAAAAACTACATTTCATTGACTTTCTAACGGTATCAGTCCGTTTGAGTTACAACGGTTGCGTCACATATTCGTACCAACATGTATTTAGCGATATTTTTCTGATATTACTAGGTTGCATCGCTTTTAACAGTGAAACGATTGACTGTGGGACTTAATTGAACTGATTTTGGACTTTGACCTTATAAATGTGATAAATGAGACAATTGGACTCCAAGAAATAACATTCTTCTTAATTTGACATGATTGCTGGAACTCAGCATTACACTGGGCGCTGTGGTAGCGCTTTATTTAAAAATTTAGATAAATAAGTCATTTTTTACTGTGGGACCAATCCTAGCCGTTAGCGCGCGCTGAAGAAATAGAGACAGTTTCAAAAACTACATTTCATTGACTTTCTAACGGTATCAGTCCGTTTGAGTTACAACGGTTGCGTCACATATTCGTACCAACATGTATTTAGCGATATTTTTCTGATATTACTAGGTTGCATCGCTTTTAACAGTGAAACGATTGACTGTGGGACTTAATTGAACTGATTTTGGACTTTGACCTTATAAATGTGATAAATGAGACAATTGGACTCCAAGAAATAACATTCTTCTTAATTTGACATGATTGCTGGAACTCAGCATTACACTGGGCGCTGTGGTAGCGCTTTATTTAAAAATTTAGATAAATAAGTCATTTTTTACTGTGGGACCAATCCTAGCCGTTAGCGCGCGCTGAAGAAATAGAGACAGTTTCAAAAACTACATTTCATTGACTTTCTAACGGTATCAGTCCGTTTGAGTTACAACGGTTGCGTCACATATTCGTACCAACATGTATTTAGCGATATTTTTCTGATATTACTAGGTTGCATCGCTTTTAACAGTGAAACGATTGACTGTGGGACTTAATTGAACTGATTTTGGACTTTGACCTTATAAATGTGATAAATGAGACAATTGGACTCCAAGAAATAACATTCTTCTTAATTTGACATGATTGCTGGAACTCAGCATTACACTGGGCGCTGTGGTAGCGCTTTATTTAAAAATTTAGATAAATAAGTCATTTTTTACTGTGGGACCAATCCTAGCCGTTAGCGCGCGCTGAAGAAATAGAGACAGTTTCAAAAACTACATTTCATTGACTTTCTAACGGTATCAGTCCGTTTGAGTTACAACGGTTGCGTCACATATTCGTACCAACATGTATTTAGCGATATTTTTCTGATATTACTAGGTTGCATCGCTTTTAACAGTGAAACGATTGACTGTGGGACTTAATTGAACTGATTTTGGACTTTGACCTTATAAATGTGATAAATGAGACAATTGGACTCCAAGAAATAACATTCTTCTTAATTTGACATGATTGCTGGAACTCAGCATTACACTGGGCGCTGTGGTAGCGCTTTATTTAAAAATTTAGATAAATAAGTCATTTTTTACTGTGGGACCAATCCTAGCCGTTAGCGCGCGCTGAAGAAATAGAGACAGTTTCAAAAACTACATTTCATTGACTTTCTAACGGTATCAGTCCGTTTGAGTTACAACGGTTGCGTCACATATTCGTACCAACATGTATTTAGCGATATTTTTCTGATATTACTAGGTTGCATCGCTTTTAACAGTGAAACGATTGACTGTGGGACTTAATTGAACTGATTTTGGACTTTGACCTTATAAATGTGATAAATGAGACAATTGGACTCCAAGAAATAACATTCTTCTTAATTTGACATGATTGCTGGAACTCAGCATTACACTGGGCGCTGTGGTAGCGCTTTATTTAAAAATTTAGATAAATAAGTCATTTTTTACTGTGGGACCAATCCTAGCCGTTAGCGCGCGCTGAAGAAATAGAGACAGTTTCAAAAACTACATTTCATTGACTTTCTAACGGTATCAGTCCGTTTGAGTTACAACGGTTGCGTCACATATTCGTACCAACATGTATTTAGCGATATTTTTCTGATATTACTAGGTTGCATCGCTTTTAACAGTGAAACGATTGACTGTGGGACTTAATTGAACTGATTTTGGACTTTGACCTTATAAATGTGATAAATGAGACAATTGGACTCCAAGAAATAACATTCTTCTTAATTTGACATGATTGCTGGAACTCAGCATTACACTGGGCGCTGTGGTAGCGCTTTATTTAAAAATTTAGATAAATAAGTCATTTTTTACTGTGGGACCAATCCTAGCCGTTAGCGCGCGCTGAAGAAATAGAGACAGTTTCAAAAACTACATTTCATTGACTTTCTAACGGTATCAGTCCGTTTGAGTTACAACGGTTGCGTCACATATTCGTACCAACATGTATTTAGCGATATTTTTCTGATATTACTAGGTTGCATCGCTTTTAACAGTGAAACGATTGACTGTGGGACTTAATTGAACTGATTTTGGACTTTGACCTTATAAATGTGATAAATGAGACAATTGGACTCCAAGAAATAACATTCTTCTTAATTTGACATGATTGCTGGAACTCAGCATTACACTGGGCGCTGTGGTAGCGCTTTATTTAAAAATTTAGATAAATAAGTCATTTTTTACTGTGGGACCAATCCTAGCCGTTAGCGCGCGCTGAAGAAATAGAGACAGTTTCAAAAACTACATTTCATTGACTTTCTAACGGTATCAGTCCGTTTGAGTTACAACGGTTGCGTCACATATTCGTACCAACATGTATTTAGCGATATTTTTCTGATATTACTAGGTTGCATCGCTTTTAACAGTGAAACGATTGACTGTGGGACTTAATTGAACTGATTTTGGACTTTGACCTTATAAATGTGATAAATGAGACAATTGGACTCCAAGAAATAACATTCTTCTTAATTTGACATGATTGCTGGAACTCAGCATTACACTGGGCGCTGTGGTAGCGCTTTATTTAAAAATTTAGATAAATAAGTCATTTTTTACTGTGGGACCAATCCTAGCCGTTAGCGCGCGCTGAAGAAATAGAGACAGTTTCAAAAACTACATTTCATTGACTTTCTAACGGTATCAGTCCGTTTGAGTTACAACGGTTGCGTCACATATTCGTACCAACATGTATTTAGCGATATTTTTCTGATATTACTAGGTTGCATCGCTTTTAACAGTGAAACGATTGACTGTGGGACTTAATTGAACTGATTTTGGACTTTGACCTTATAAATGTGATAAATGAGACAATTGGACTCCAAGAAATAACATTCTTCTTAATTTGACATGATTGCTGGAACTCAGCATTACACTGGGCGCTGTGGTAGCGCTTTATTTAAAAATTTAGATAAATAAGTCATTTTTTACTGTGGGACCAATCCTAGCCGTTAGCGCGCGCTGAAGAAATAGAGACAGTTTCAAAAACTACATTTCATTGACTTTCTAACGGTATCAGTCCGTTTGAGTTACAACGGTTGCGTCACATATTCGTACCAACATGTATTTAGCGATATTTTTCTGATATTACTAGGTTGCATCGCTTTTAACAGTGAAACGATTGACTGTGGGACTTAATTGAACTGATTTTGGACTTTGACCTTATAAATGTGATAAATGAGACAATTGGACTCCAAGAAATAACATTCTTCTTAATTTGACATGATTGCTGGAACTCAGCATTACACTGGGCGCTGTGGTAGCGCTTTATTTAAAAATTTAGATAAATAAGTCATTTTTTACTGTGGGACCAATCCTAGCCGTTAGCGCGCGCTGAAGAAATAGAGACAGTTTCAAAAACTACATTTCATTGACTTTCTAACGGTATCAGTCCGTTTGAGTTACAACGGTTGCGTCACATATTCGTACCAACATGTATTTAGCGATATTTTTCTGATATTACTAGGTTGCATCGCTTTTAACAGTGAAACGATTGACTGTGGGACTTAATTGAACTGATTTTGGACTTTGACCTTATAAATGTGATAAATGAGACAATTGGACTCCAAGAAATAACATTCTTCTTAATTTGACATGATTGCTGGAACTCAGCATTACACTGGGCGCTGTGGTAGCGCTTTATTTAAAAATTTAGATAAATAAGTCATTTTTTACTGTGGGACCAATCCTAGCCGTTAGCGCGCGCTGAAGAAATAGAGACAGTTTCAAAAACTACATTTCATTGACTTTCTAACGGTATCAGTCCGTTTGAGTTACAACGGTTGCGTCACATATTCGTACCAACATGTATTTAGCGATATTTTTCTGATATTACTAGGTTGCATCGCTTTTAACAGTGAAACGATTGACTGTGGGACTTAATTGAACTGATTTTGGACTTTGACCTTATAAATGTGATAAATGAGACAATTGGACTCCAAGAAATAACATTCTTCTTAATTTGACATGATTGCTGGAACTCAGCATTACACTGGGCGCTGTGGTAGCGCTTTATTTAAAAATTTAGATAAATAAGTCATTTTTTACTGTGGGACCAATCCTAGCCGTTAGCGCGCGCTGAAGAAATAGAGACAGTTTCAAAAACTACATTTCATTGACTTTCTAACGGTATCAGTCCGTTTGAGTTACAACGGTTGCGTCACATATTCGTACCAACATGTATTTAGCGATATTTTTCTGATATTACTAGGTTGCATCGCTTTTAACAGTGAAACGATTGACTGTGGGACTTAATTGAACTGATTTTGGACTTTGACCTTATAAATGTGATAAATGAGACAATTGGACTCCAAGAAATAACATTCTTCTTAATTTGACATGATTGCTGGAACTCAGCATTACACTGGGCGCTGTGGTAGCGCTTTATTTAAAAATTTAGATAAATAAGTCATTTTTTACTGTGGGACCAATCCTAGCCGTTAGCGCGCGCTGAAGAAATAGAGACAGTTTCAAAAACTACATTTCATTGA
Organism: Hydractinia echinata; assembly: GCA_030067915.1. Classification (NCBI taxonomy): domain Eukaryota; kingdom Metazoa; phylum Cnidaria; class Hydrozoa; order Anthoathecata; family Hydractiniidae; genus Hydractinia; species Hydractinia echinata. Next base: position 12,509 of record JASGCC010002986.1, on the reverse strand, counting down.
CTTTCTAACGGTATCAGTCCGTTTGAGTTACAACGGTTGCGTCACATATTCGTACCAACATGTATTTAGCGATATTTTTCTGATATTACTAGGTTGCATCGCTTTTAACAGTGAAACGATTGACTGTGGGACTTAATTGAACTGATTTTGGACTTTGACCTTATAAATGTGATAAATGAGACAATTGGACTCCAAGAAATAACATTCTTCTTAATTTGACATGATTGCTGGAACTCAGCATTACACTGGGCGCTGTGGTAGCGCTTTATTTAAAAATTTAGATAAATAAGTCATTTTTTACTGTGGGACCAATCCTAGCCGTTAGCGCGCGCTGAAGAAATAGAGACAGTTTCAAAAACTACATTTCATTGACTTTCTAACGGTATCAGTCCGTTTGAGTTACAACGGTTGCGTCACATATTCGTACCAACATGTATTTAGCGATATTTTTCTGATATTACTAGGTTGCATCGCTTTTAACAGTGAAACGATTGACTGTGGGACTTAATTGAACTGATTTTGGACTTTGACCTTATAAATGTGATAAATGAGACAATTGGACTCCAAGAAATAACATTCTTCTTAATTTGACATGATTGCTGGAACTCAGCATTACACTGGGCGCTGTGGTAGCGCTTTATTTAAAAATTTAGATAAATAAGTCATTTTTTACTGTGGGACCAATCCTAGCCGTTAGCGCGCGCTGAAGAAATAGAGACAGTTTCAAAAACTACATTTCATTGACTTTCTAACGGTATCAGTCCGTTTGAGTTACAACGGTTGCGTCACATATTCGTACCAACATGTATTTAGCGATATTTTTCTGATATTACTAGGTTGCATCGCTTTTAACAGTGAAACGATTGACTGTGGGACTTAATTGAACTGATTTTGGACTTTGACCTTATAAATGTGATAAATGAGACAATTGGACTCCAAGAAATAACATTCTTCTTAATTTGACATGATTGCTGGAACTCAGCATTACACTGGGCGCTGTGGTAGCGCTTTATTTAAAAATTTAGATAAATAAGTCATTTTTTACTGTGGGACCAATCCTAGCCGTTAGCGCGCGCTGAAGAAATAGAGACAGTTTCAAAAACTACATTTCATTGACTTTCTAACGGTATCAGTCCGTTTGAGTTACAACGGTTGCGTCACATATTCGTACCAACATGTATTTAGCGATATTTTTCTGATATTACTAGGTTGCATCGCTTTTAACAGTGAAACGATTGACTGTGGGACTTAATTGAACTGATTTTGGACTTTGACCTTATAAATGTGATAAATGAGACAATTGGACTCCAAGAAATAACATTCTTCTTAATTTGACATGATTGCTGGAACTCAGCATTACACTGGGCGCTGTGGTAGCGCTTTATTTAAAAATTTAGATAAATAAGTCATTTTTTACTGTGGGACCAATCCTAGCCGTTAGCGCGCGCTGAAGAAATAGAGACAGTTTCAAAAACTACATTTCATTGACTTTCTAACGGTATCAGTCCGTTTGAGTTACAACGGTTGCGTCACATATTCGTACCAACATGTATTTAGCGATATTTTTCTGATATTACTAGGTTGCATCGCTTTTAACAGTGAAACGATTGACTGTGGGACTTAATTGAACTGATTTTGGACTTTGACCTTATAAATGTGATAAATGAGACAATTGGACTCCAAGAAATAACATTCTTCTTAATTTGACATGATTGCTGGAACTCAGCGATTACACTGGGCGCTGTGGTAGCGCTTTATTTAAAAATTTAGATAAATAAGTCATTTTTTACTGTGGGACCAATCCTAGCCGTTAGCGCGCGCTGAAGAAATAGAGACAGTTTCAAAAACTACATTTCATTGACTTTCTAACGGTATCAGTCCGTTTGAGTTACAACGGTTGCGTCACATATTCGTACCAACATGTATTTAGCGATATTTTTCTGATATTACTAGGTTGCATCGCTTTTAACAGTGAAACGATTGACTGTGGGACTTAATTGAACTGATTTTGGACTTTGACCTTATAAATGTGATAAATGAGACAATTGGACTCCAAGAAATAACATTCTTCTTAATTTGACATGATTGCTGGAACTCAGCGATTACACTGGGCGCTGTGGTAGCGCTTTATTTAAAAATTTAGATAAATAAGTCATTTTTTACTGTGGGACCAATCCTAGCCGTTAGCGCGCGCTGAAGAAATAGAGACAGTTTCAAAAACTACATTTCATTGACTTTCTAACGGTATCAGTCCGTTTGAGTTACAACGGTTGCGTCACATATTCGTACCAACATGTATTTAGCGATATTTTTCTGATATTACTAGGTTGCATCGCTTTTAACAGTGAAACGATTGACTGTGGGACTTAATTGAACTGATTTTGGACTTTGACCTTATAAATGTGATAAATGAGACAATTGGACTCCAAGAAATAACATTCTTCTTAATTTGACATGATTGCTGGAACTCAGCATTACACTGGGCGCTGTGGTAGCGCTTTATTTAAAAATTTAGATAAATAAGTCATTTTTTACTGTGGGACCAATCCTAGCCGTTAGCGCGCGCTGAAGAAATAGAGACAGTTTCAAAAACTACATTTCATTGACTTTCTAACGGTATCAGTCCGTTTGAGTTACAACGGTTGCGTCACATATTCGTACCAACATGTATTTAGCGATATTTTTCTGATATTACTAGGTTGCATCGCTTTTAACAGTGAAACGATTGACTGTGGGACTTAATTGAACTGATTTTGGACTTTGACCTTATAAATGTGATAAATGAGACAATTGGACTCCAAGAAATAACATTCTTCTTAATTTGACATGATTGCTGGAACTCAGCGATTACACTGGGCGCTGTGGTAGCGCTTTATTTAAAAATTTAGATAAATAAGTCATTTTTTACTGTGGGACCAATCCTAGCCGTTAGCGCGCGCTGAAGAAATAGAGACAGTTTCAAAAACTACATTTCATTGACTTTCTAACGGTATCAGTCCGTTTGAGTTACAACGGTTGCGTCACATATTCGTACCAACATGTATTTAGCGATATTTTTCTGATATTACTAGGTTGCATCGCTTTTAACAGTGAAACGATTGACTGTGGGACTTAATTGAACTGATTTTGGACTTTGACCTTATAAATGTGATAAATGAGACAATTGGACTCCAAGAAATAACATTCTTCTTAATTTGACATGATTGCTGGAACTCAGCATTACACTGGGCGCTGTGGTAGCGCTTTATTTAAAAATTTAGATAAATAAGTCATTTTTTACTGTGGGACCAATCCTAGCCGTTAGCGCGCGCTGAAGAAATAGAGACAGTTTCAAAAACTACATTTCATTGACTTTCTAACGGTATCAGTCCGTTTGAGTTACAACGGTTGCGTCACATATTCGTACCAACATGTATTTAGCGATATTTTTCTGATATTACTAGGTTGCATCGCTTTTAACAGTGAAACGATTGACTGTGGGACTTAATTGAACTGATTTTGGACTTTGACCTTATAAATGTGATAAATGAGACAATTGGACTCCAAGAAATAACATTCTTCTTAATTTGACATGATTGCTGGAACTCAGCATTACACTGGGCGCTGTGGTAGCGCTTTATTTAAAAATTTAGATAAATAAGTCATTTTTTACTGTGGGACCAATCCTAGCCGTTAGCGCGCGCTGAAGAAATAGAGACAGTTTCAAAAACTACATTTCATTGACTTTCTAACGGTATCAGTCCGTTTGAGTTACAACGGTTGCGTCACATATTCGTACCAACATGTATTTAGCGATATTTTTCTGATATTACTAGGTTGCATCGCTTTTAACAGTGAAACGATTGACTGTGGGACTTAATTGAACTGATTTTGGACTTTGACCTTATAAATGTGATAAATGAGACAATTGGACTCCAAGAAATAACATTCTTCTTAATTTGACATGATTGCTGGAACTCAGCATTACACTGGGCGCTGTGGTAGCGCTTTATTTAAAAATTTAGATAAATAAGTCATTTTTTACTGTGGGACCAATCCTAGCCGTTAGCGCGCGCTGAAGAAATAGAGACAGTTTCAAAAACTACATTTCATTGACTTTCTAACGGTATCAGTCCGTTTGAGTTACAACGGTTGCGTCACATATTCGTACCAACATGTATTTAGCGATATTTTTCTGATATTACTAGGTTGCATCGCTTTTAACAGTGAAACGATTGACTGTGGGACTTAATTGAACTGATTTTGGACTTTGACCTTATAAATGTGATAAATGAGACAATTGGACTCCAAGAAATAACATTCTTCTTAATTTGACATGATTGCTGGAACTCAGCATTACACTGGGCGCTGTGGTAGCGCTTTATTTAAAAATTTAGATAAATAAGTCATTTTTTACTGTGGGACCAATCCTAGCCGTTAGCGCGCGCTGAAGAAATAGAGACAGTTTCAAAAACTACATTTCATTGACTTTCTAACGGTATCAGTCCGTTTGAGTTACAACGGTTGCGTCACATATTCGTACCAACATGTATTTAGCGATATTTTTCTGATATTACTAGGTTGCATCGCTTTTAACAGTGAAACGATTGACTGTGGGACTTAATTGAACTGATTTTGGACTTTGACCTTATAAATGTGATAAATGAGACAATTGGACTCCAAGAAATAACATTCTTCTTAATTTGACATGATTGCTGGAACTCAGCATTACACTGGGCGCTGTGGTAGCGCTTTATTTAAAAATTTAGATAAATAAGTCATTTTTTACTGTGGGACCAATCCTAGCCGTTAGCGCGCGCTGAAGAAATAGAGACAGTTTCAAAAACTACATTTCATTGACTTTCTAACGGTATCAGTCCGTTTGAGTTACAACGGTTGCGTCACATATTCGTACCAACATGTATTTAGCGATATTTTTCTGATATTACTAGGTTGCATCGCTTTTAACAGTGAAACGATTGACTGTGGGACTTAATTGAACTGATTTTGGACTTTGACCTTATAAATGTGATAAATGAGACAATTGGACTCCAAGAAATAACATTCTTCTTAATTTGACATGATTGCTGGAACTCAGCAATTACACTGGGCGCTGTGGTAGCGCTTTATTTAAAAATTTAGATAAATAAGTCATTTTTTACTGTGGGACCAATCCTAGCCGTTAGCGCGCGCTGAAGAAATAGAGACAGTTTCAAAAACTACATTTCATTGACTTTCTAACGGTATCAGTCCGTTTGAGTTACAACGGTTGCGTCACATATTCGTACCAACATGTATTTAGCGATATTTTTCTGATATTACTAGGTTGCATCGCTTTTAACAGTGAAACGATTGACTGTGGGACTTAATTGAACTGATTTTGGACTTTGACCTTATAAATGTGATAAATGAGACAATTGGACTCCAAGAAATAACATTCTTCTTAATTTGACATGATTGCTGGAACTCAGCATTACACTGGGCGCTGTGGTAGCGCTTTATTTAAAAATTTAGATAAATAAGTCATTTTTTACTGTGGGACCAATCCTAGCCGTTAGCGCGCGCTGAAGAAATAGAGACAGTTTCAAAAACTACATTTCATTGACTTTCTAACGGTATCAGTCCGTTTGAGTTACAACGGTTGCGTCACATATTCGTACCAACATGTATTTAGCGATATTTTTCTGATATTACTAGGTTGCATCGCTTTTAACAGTGAAACGATTGACTGTGGGACTTAATTGAACTGATTTTGGACTTTGACCTTATAAATGTGATAAATGAGACAATTGGACTCCAAGAAATAACATTCTTCTTAATTTGACATGATTGCTGGAACTCAGCATTACACTGGGCGCTGTGGTAGCGCTTTATTTAAAAATTTAGATAAATAAGTCATTTTTTACTGTGGGACCAATCCTAGCCGTTAGCGCGCGCTGAAGAAATAGAGACAGTTTCAAAAACTACATTTCATTGACTTTCTAACGGTATCAGTCCGTTTGAGTTACAACGGTTGCGTCACATATTCGTACCAACATGTATTTAGCGATATTTTTCTGATATTACTAGGTTGCATCGCTTTTAACAGTGAAACGATTGACTGTGGGACTTAATTGAACTGATTTTGGACTTTGACCTTATAAATGTGATAAATGAGACAATTGGACTCCAAGAAATAACATTCTTCTTAATTTGACATGATTGCTGGAACTCAGCGATTACACTGGGCGCTGTGGTAGCGCTTTATTTAAAAATTTAGATAAATAAGTCATTTTTTACTGTGGGACCAATCCTAGCCGTTAGCGCGCGCTGAAGAAATAGAGACAGTTTCAAAAACTACATTTCATTGACTTTCTAACGGTATCAGTCCGTTTGAGTTACAACGGTTGCGTCACATATTCGTACCAACATGTATTTAGCGATATTTTTCTGATATTACTAGGTTGCATCGCTTTTAACAGTGAAACGATTGACTGTGGGACTTAATTGAACTGATTTTGGACTTTGACCTTATAAATGTGATAAATGAGACAATTGGACTCCAAGAAATAACATTCTTCTTAATTTGACATGATTGCTGGAACTCAGCATTACACTGGGCGCTGTGGTAGCGCTTTATTTAAAAATTTAGATAAATAAGTCATTTTTTACTGTGGGACCAATCCTAGCCGTTAGCGCGCGCTGAAGAAATAGAGACAGTTTCAAAAACTACATTTCATTTTCTAACGGTATCAGTCCGTTTGAGTTACAACGGTTGCGTCACATATTCGTACCAACATGTATTTAGCGATATTTTTCTGATATTACTAGGTTGCATCGCTTTTAACAGTGAAACGATTGACTGTGGGACTTAATTGAACTGATTTTGGACTTTGACCTTATAAATGTGATAAATGAGACAATTGGACTCCAAGAAATAACATTCTTCTTAATTTGACATGATTGCTGGAACTCAGCGATTACACTGGGCGCTGTGGTAGCGCTTTATTTAAAAATTTAGATAAATAAGTCATTTTTTACTGTGGGACCAATCCTAGCCGTTAGCGCGCGCTGAAGAAATAGAGACAGTTTCAAAAACTACATTTCATTGACTTTCTAACGGTATCAGTCCGTTTGAGTTACAACGGTTGCGTCACATATTCGTACCAACATGTATTTAGCGATATTTTTCTGATATTACTAGGTTGCATCGCTTTTAACAGTGAAACGATTGACTGTGGGACTTAATTGAACTGATTTTGGACTTTGACCTTATAAATGTGATAAATGAGACAATTGGACTCCAAGAAATAACATTCTTCTTAATTTGACATGATTGCTGGAACTCAGCATTACACTGGGCGCTGTGGTAGCGCTTTATTTAAAAATTTAGATAAATAAGTCATTTTTTACTGTGGGACCAATCCTAGCCGTTAGCGCGCGCTGAAGAAATAGAGACAGTTTCAAAAACTACATTTCATTGACTTTCTAACGGTATCAGTCCGTTTGAGTTACAACGGTTGCGTCACATATTCGTACCAACATGTATTTAGCGATATTTTTCTGATATTACTAGGTTGCATCGCTTTTAACAGTGAAACGATTGACTGTGGGACTTAATTGAACTGATTTTGGACTTTGACCTTATAAATGTGATAAATGAGACAATTGGACTCCAAGAAATAACATTCTTCTTAATTTGACATGATTGCTGGAACTCAGCATTACACTGGGCGCTGTGGTAGCGCTTTATTTAAAAATTTAGATAAATAAGTCATTTTTTACTGTGGGACCAATCCTAGCCGTTAGCGCGCGCTGAAGAAATAGAGACAGTTTCAAAAACTACATTTCATTGACTTTCTAACGGTATCAGTCCGTTTGAGTTACAACGGTTGCGTCACATATTCGTACCAACATGTATTTAGCGATATTTTTCTGATATTACTAGGTTGCATCGCTTTTAACAGTGAAACGATTGACTGTGGGACTTAATTGAACTGATTTTGGACTTTGACCTTATAAATGTGATAAATGAGACAATTGGACTCCAAGAAATAACATTCTTCTTAATTTGACATGATTGCTGGAACTCAGCGATTACACTGGGCGCTGTGGTAGCGCTTTATTTAAAAATTTAGATAAATAAGTCATTTTTTACTGTGGGACCAATCCTAGCCGTTAGCGCGCGCTGAAGAAATAGAGACAGTTTCAAAAACTACATTTCATTGACTTTCTAACGGTATCAGTCCGTTTGAGTTACAACGGTTGCGTCACATATTCGTACCAACATGTATTTAGCGATATTTTTCTGATATTACTAGGTTGCATCGCTTTTAACAGTGAAACGATTGACTGTGGGACTTAATTGAACTGATTTTGGACTTTGACCTTATAAATGTGATAAATGAGACAATTGGACTCCAAGAAATAACATTCTTCTTAATTTGACATGATTGCTGGAACTCAGCATTACACTGGGCGCTGTGGTAGCGCTTTATTTAAAAATTTAGATAAATAAGTCATTTTTTACTGTGGGACCAATCCTAGCCGTTAGCGCGCGCTGAAGAAATAGAGACAGTTTCAAAAACTACATTTCATTGACTTTCTAACGGTATCAGTCCGTTTGAGTTACAACGGTTGCGTCACATATTCGTACCAACATGTATTTAGCGATATTTTTCTGATATTACTAGGTTGCATCGCTTTTAACAGTGAAACGATTGACTGTGGGACTTAATTGAACTGATTTTGGACTTTGACCTTATAAATGTGATAAATGAGACAATTGGACTCCAAGAAATAACATTCTTCTTAATTTGACATGATTGCTGGAACTCAGCATTACACTGGGCGCTGTGGTAGCGCTTTATTTAAAAATTTAGATAAATAAGTCATTTTTTACTGTGGGACCAATCCTAGCCGTTAGCGCGCGCTGAAGAAATAGAGACAGTTTCAAAAACTACATTTCATTGACTTTCTAACGGTATCAGTCCGTTTGAGTTACAACGGTTGCGTCACATATTCGTACCAACATGTATTTAGCGATATTTTTCTGATATTACTAGGTTGCATCGCTTTTAACAGTGAAACGATTGACTGTGGGACTTAATTGAACTGATTTTGGACTTTGACCTTATAAATGTGATAAATGAGACAATTGGACTCCAAGAAATAACATTCTTCTTAATTTGACATGATTGCTGGAACTCAGCATTACACTGGGCGCTGTGGTAGCGCTTTATTTAAAAATTTAGATAAATAAGTCATTTTTTACTGTGGGACCAATCCTAGCCGTTAGCGCGCGCTGAAGAAATAGAGACAGTTTCAAAAACTACATTTCATTGACTTTCTAACGGTATCAGTCCGTTTGAGTTACAACGGTTGCGTCACATATTCGTACCAACATGTATTTAGCGATATTTTTCTGATATTACTAGGTTGCATCGCTTTTAACAGTGAAACGATTGACTGTGGGACTTAATTGAACTGATTTTGGACTTTGACCTTATAAATGTGATAAATGAGACAATTGGACTCCAAGAAATAACATTCTTCTTAATTTGACATGATTGCTGGAACTCAGCATTACACTGGGCGCTGTGGTAGCGCTTTATTTAAAAATTTAGATAAATAAGTCATTTTTTACTGTGGGACCAATCCTAGCCGTTAGCGCGCGCTGAAGAAATAGAGACAGTTTCAAAAACTACATTTCATTGACTTTCTAACGGTATCAGTCCGTTTGAGTTACAACGGTTGCGTCACATATTCGTACCAACATGTATTTAGCGATATTTTTCTGATATTACTAGGTTGCATCGCTTTTAACAGTGAAACGATTGACTGTGGGACTTAATTGAACTGATTTTGGACTTTGACCTTATAAATGTGATAAATGAGACAATTGGACTCCAAGAAATAACATTCTTCTTAATTTGACATGATTGCTGGAACTCAGCGATTACACTGGGCGCTGTGGTAGCGCTTTATTTAAAAATTTAGATAAATAAGTCATTTTTTACTGTGGGACCAATCCTAGCCGTTAGCGCGCGCTGAAGAAATAGAGACAGTTTCAAAAACTACATTTCATTGACTTTCTAACGGTATCAGTCCGTTTGAGTTACAACGGTTGCGTCACATATTCGTACCAACATGTATTTAGCGATATTTTTCTGATATTACTAGGTTGCATCGCTTTTAACAGTGAAACGATTGACTGTGGGACTTAATTGAACTGATTTTGGACTTTGACCTTATAAATGTGATAAATGAGACAATTGGACTCCAAGAAATAACATTCTTCTTAATTTGACATGATTGCTGGAACTCAGCATTACACTGGGCGCTGTGGTAGCGCTTTATTTAAAAATTTAGATAAATAAGTCATTTTTTACTGTGGGACCAATCCTAGCCGTTAGCGCGCGCTGAAGAAATAGAGACAGTTTCAAAAACTACATTTCATTGACTTTCTAACGGTATCAGTCCGTTTGAGTTACAACGGTTGCGTCACATATTCGTACCAACATGTATTTAGCGATATTTTTCTGATATTACTAGGTTGCATCGCTTTTAACAGTGAAACGATTGACTGTGGGACTTAATTGAACTGATTTTGGACTTTGACCTTATAAATGTGATAAATGAGACAATTGGACTCCAAGAAATAACATTCTTCTTAATTTGACATGATTGCTGGAACTCAGCATTACACTGGGCGCTGTGGTAGCGCTTTATTTAAAAATTTAGATAAATAAGTCATTTTTTACTGTGGGACCAATCCTAGCCGTTAGCGCGCGCTGAAGAAATAGAGACAGTTTCAAAAACTACATTTCATTGACTTTCTAACGGTATCAGTCCGTTTGAGTTACAACGGTTGCGTCACATATTCGTACCAACATGTATTTAGCGATATTTTTCTGATATTACTAGGTTGCATCGCTTTTAACAGTGAAACGATTGACTGTGGGACTTAATTGAACTGATTTTGGACTTTGACCTTATAAATGTGATAAATGAGACAATTGGACTCCAAGAAATAACATTCTTCTTAATTTGACATGATTGCTGGAACTCAGCATTACACTGGGCGCTGTGGTAGCGCTTTATTTAAAAATTTAGATAAATAAGTCATTTTTACTGTGGGACCAATCCTAGCCGTTAGCGCGCGCTGAAGAAATAGAGACAGTTTCAAAAACTACATTTCATTGACTTTCTAACGGTATCAGTCCGTTTGAGTTACAACGGTTGCGTCACATATTCGTACCAACATGTATTTAGCGATATTTTTCTGATATTACTAGGTTGCATCGCTTTTAACAGTGAAACGATTGACTGTGGGACTTAATTGAACTGATTTTGGACTTTGACCTTATAAATGTGATAAATGAGACAATTGGACTCCAAGAAATAACATTCTTCTTAATTTGACATGATTGCTGGAACTCAGCGATTACACTGGGCGCTGTGGTAGCGCTTTATTTAAAAATTTAGATAAATAAGTCATTTTTACTGTGGGACCAATCCTAGCCGTTAGCGCGCGCTGAAGAAATAGAGACAGTTTCAAAACTACATTTCATTGACTTTCTAACGGTATCAGTCCGTTTGAGTTACAACGGTTGCGTCACATATTCGTACCAACATGTATTTAGCGATATTTTTCTGATATTACTAGGTTGCATCGCTTTTAACAGTGAAACGATTGACTGTGGGACTTAATTGAACTGATTTTGGACTTTGACCTTATAAATGTGATAAATGAGACAATTGGACTCCAAGAAATAACATTCTTCTTAATTTGACATGATTGCTGGAACTCAGCGATTACACTGGGCGCTGTGGTAGCGCTTTATTTAAAAATTTAGATAAATAAGTCATTTTTTACTGTGGGACCAATCCTAGCCGTTAGCGCGCTGAAGAAAGAGACAGTTTCAAAACTACATTTCATTGACTTTCTAACGGTATCAGTCCGTTTGAGTTACAACGGTTGCGTCACATATTCGTACCAACATGTATTTAGCGATATTTTTGATATTACTAGGTTGCATCGCTTTTAACAGTGAAACGATTGACTGTGGGACTTAATTGAACTGATTTTGGACTTTGACCTTATAAATGTGATAATGACACAATTGGACTCCAAGAAATAACATTCTTCTTATTTGACATGATTGCTGGAACTCAGCGATTACACTGGCGCTGTGGTAGCGCTTTATTTAAAAATTTAGATAATAAGTCATTTTTTACTGTGGGACCAATCCTAGCCGTTAGCGCGCGCTGAAAGAAATAGACAGTTTCAAAATACATTTCATTGACTTTCTAACGGTATCAGTCCGTTTGAGTTACAACGGTTGCGTCACATATTCGTACCAACATGTATTTAGCGATATTTTTCTGATATTACTAGGTTGCATCGCTTTTAACAGTGAAACGATTGACTGTGGGACTTAATTGAACTGATTTTGGACTTTGACCTTATAAATGTGATAAATGACACAATTGGACTCCAAGAAATAACATTCTTCTTAATTGACATGATTGCTGGAACTCAGCGATTA
>JASGCC010002985.1:0-25825 GCA_030067915.1 Hydractinia echinata | reverse complement strand
AGATCAATAAGTCATTTTTTACAGTGGGACCAATCAAGCGTTAGCGCGCGCTGAGGAAATAAGAGACAGTTTTCTAAAACTTATTTCATTGACTTTCTAACGATATCAGTCCGTTTGAGTTACAACGGTTGCGTCACATATTCTACCAACATGTATTTAGCGATATTTTTCGATATTACTAGGTTGCATCGCTTTTAAAAGTGAAACGATTGACCGTGGGACCTAATTGAACTGATTTTGGACTTTGACCTTATAAATGTGATAAATGAGACAATTGGACTCCAAGAATTAACATTCTTCACTTTGGTATGACTGCTGGAACTCCGCAGTTACACTGGACGCTCTGTTAGCTCTTTATTTAAATATTGAGATCAATAAGTCATTTTTTACAGTGGGACCAATTCAAGCCGTTAGCGCGCGCTGAGAAATAGAGACAGTTTCAAAAACTACATTTCATTGACTTTCTAACGGTATCAGTCCGTTTGAGTTACAACGGTTGCGTCACATATTCGTACCAACATGTATTTAGCGATATTTTTCCGATATTACTAGGTTGCATCGCTTTTAAAAGTGAAACTATTGATCGTGGACCTAATTGAACTGATTTTGGATTTGACCTTATAAATGTGATAAATGGACAATTGGACTCCAAGAATTAACATTCTTCTTCACTTTGGCATGACTGCTGGAACTCCGCAGTTACACTGGACGCTCTGTTAGCTCTTTATTTAAATATTTAGTTCGATAAGTCATTTTTTACAGTGGGACCAATCAAGCCGTTAGCGCGCGCTGAGAAATAGAGACAGTTTCTAAAACTACATTTCATTGACTTTCTAACGGTATCAGTCCGTTTGAGTTACAACGGTTGCGTCACATATTCGTACCAACATGTATTTAGCGATATTTTTCCGATATTACTAGGTTGCATCGCTTTTAAAGTGAAACTTTGATCGTGGGACCTAATTGAACTGATTTTGGACTTTGACCTTATAAATGTGATAAATGAGACAATTGGACTCCAAGAATTAACATTCTTCTTACTTTGGCATGACTGCTGGAACTCCGCAGTTACACTGGACGCTCTGTTAGCTCTTTATTTAAATATTTATCAATAAGTCATTTTTTACAGTGGGACCAATCAAGCCGTTAGAGCGCGCTAAGAAATAAGACATTTCAAAAACTACATTTCATTGACTTTCTAACGGTATCAGTCCGTTTGAGTTACAACGGTTGCGTCACATATTCGTACCAACATGTATTTAGCGATATTTTTCCGATATTACTAGGTTGCATCGCTTTTAAAAGTGAAACTATTGATCGTGGACCTAATTGAACTGATTTTGGATTTGACCTTATAAATGTGATAAATGGACAATTGGACTCCAAGAATTAACATTCTTCTTACTTTGGCATGAATGCTGGAACTCCGCAGTTACACTGGACGCTCTGTTAGCTCTTTATTTAAATATTTAATCAATAAGTCATTTTTACAGTGGGACCAATCAAGCCGTTAGCGCGCGCTTAAGAAATAAAGACAATTTCAAAAACTACATTTCATTGACTTTCTAACGGTATCAGTCCGTTTGAGTTACAACGGTTGCGTCACATATTCGTACCAACATGTATTTAGCGATATATTAAGAAAGTGAAACTATTGATCGTGGGACCTAATTGAACTGATTTTGGACTTTGACCTTATAAATGTGATAAATGAGACAATTGGACTCCAAGAATTAACATTCTTTCACTTTGGTATGACTGCTGGAACTCCGCAGTTACACTGGACGCTCTGTTAGCTCTTTATTTAAATATTTAGATCAATAAGTCATTTTTTACAGTGGGACCAATCCAAGCCGTTACGCGCGCTGAGAAATAGAGACAGTTTCTAAAACTACATTTCATTGACTTTCTAACGGTATCAGTCCGTTTGAGTTACAACGGTTGCGTCACATATTCGTACCAACATGTATTTAGCGATATTTTTCCGATATTACTAGGTTGCATCGCTTTTAAAAGTGAAACGATTGACCGTGGGACCTAATTGAACTGATTTTGGACTTTGACCTTATAAATGTGATAAATGAGACAATTGGACTCCAAGAATTAACATTCTTCACTTTGGTATGACTGCTGGAACTCCGCAGTTACACTGGACGCTCTGTTAGCTCTTTATTTAAATATATTGAGATCAATAAGTCATTTTTTACAGTGGGACCAATCAAGCCGTTAGCGCGCGCTGGAAATAGAGACAGTTTCTAAAACTACATTTCATTGACTTTCTAACGGTATCAGTCCGTTTGAGTTACAACGGTTGCGTCACATATTCGTACCAACATGTATTTAGCGATATTTTCCGATATTACTAGGTTGCATCGCTTTTAAAAGTGAAACGATTGATCGTGGGACCTAATTGAACTGATTTTGGACTTTGACCTTATAAATGTGATAAATGAGACAATTGGACTCCAAGAATTAACATTCTTCTTACTTTGGCATGAATGCTGGAACTCCGCAGTTACACTGGACGCTCTGTTAGCTCTTTATTTAAATATTTATCAATAAGTCATTTTTTACAGTGGGACCAATCAAGCCGTTAGCGCGCGCTGAAATAAAGAGACATTTCAAAACTACATTTCATTGACTTTCTAACGGTATCAGTCCGTTTGAGTTACAACGGTTGCGTCACATATTCGTACCAACATGTATTTAGCGATATTTTTCCGATATTACTAGGTTGCATCGCTTTTAAAAGTGAAACTATGATTCGTGGGACCTAATTGAACTGATTTTGGACTTTGACCTTATAAATGTGATAAATGAGACAATTGGACTCCAAGAATTAACATTCTTTCACTTTGGTATGACTGCTGGAACTCCGCAGTTACACTGGACGCTCTGTTAGCTCTTTATTTAAATATTTAGATCAATAAGTCATTTTTTACAGTGGGACCAATCAAGCCGTTAGCGCGCGCTGAGAAATAGAGACAGTTTCAAAAACTACATTTCATTGACTTTCTAACGGTATCAGTCCGTTTGAGTTACAACGGTTGCGTCACATATTCGTACCAACATGTATTTAGCGATATTTTTCCGATATTACTAGGTTGCATCGCTTTTAAAAGTGAAACGATTGACCGTGGGATCTAATTGAACTGATTTTGGACTTTGACCTTATAAATGTGATAAATGAGACAATTGGACTCCAAGAATTAACATTCTTCCACTTTGGTATGACTGCTGGAACTCCGCAGTTACACTGGACGCTCTGTTAGCTCTTTATTTAAATATTTAGATCAATAAGTCATTTTTTACAGTGGGACCAATCAAGCCGTTAGCGCGCGCTGAGAAATAGAGACAGTTTCTAAAACTACATTTCATTGACTTTCTAACGGTATCAGTCCGTTTGAGTTACAACGGTTGCGTCACATATTCGTACCAACATGTATTTAGCGATTTTTCCGATATTACTAGGTTGCATCGCTTTTAAAAGTGAAACTATTGATCGTGGGACCTAATTGAACTGATTTTGGACTTTGACCTTATAAATGTGATAAATGGACAATTGGACTCCAAGAATTAACATTCTTCTTACTTTGGCATGAATGCTGGAACTCCGCAGTTACACTGGACGCTCTGTTAGCTCTTTATTTAAATATTTAGTTCAATAAGTCATTTTTTACAGTGGGACCAATCAAGCCGTTAGCGCGCGCTGAGAAATAGAGACAGTTTCAAAAACTACATTTCATTGACTTTCTAACGGTATCAGTCCGTTTGAGTTACAACGGTTGCGTCACATATTCGTACCAACATGTATTTAGCGATATTTTTCCGATATTACTAGGTTGCATCGCTTTTAAAAGTGAAACTATTGATCGTGGGACCTAATTGAACTGATTTTGGACTTTGACCTTATAAATGTGATAAATGAGACAATGGACTCCAAGAATTAACATTCTTCTTACTTTGGCATGATGCTGGAACTCCGCAGTTACACTGGACGCTCTGTTAGCTCTTTATTTAAATATTTAGACCAATAAGTCATTTTTTACAGTGGGACCAATCAAGCCGTTAGCGCGCGCTAAGAAATAAGACATTTCAAAAACTACATTTCATTGACTTTCTAACGGTATCAGTCCGTTTGAGTTACAACGGTTGCGTCACATATTCGTACCAACATGTATTTAGCGATATTTTTCCGATATTACTAGGTTGCATCGCTTTTAAAAGTGAAACTATTGATCGTGGGACCTAATTGAACTGATTTTGGACTTTGACCTTATAAATGTGATAAATGAGACAATTGGACTCCAAGAATTAACATTCTTTCACTTTGGTATGACTGCTGGAACTCCGCAGTTACACTGGACGCTCTGTTAGCTCTTTATTTAAATATTAGATCAATAAGTCATTTTTTACAGTGGGACCAATCCAAGCCGTTAGCGCGCGCTTGGAAATAGAGACAGTTTCTAAAACTACATTTCATTGACTTTCTAACGGTATCAGTCCGTTTGAGTTACAACGGTTGCGTCACATATTCGTACCAACATGTATTTAGCGATATTTTTCCGATATTACTAGGTTGCATCGCTTTTAAAAGTGAAACGATTGATCGTGGGACCTAATTGAACTGATTTTGGACTTTGACCTTATAAATGTGATAAATGAGACAATTGGACTCCAAGAATTAACATTCTTCACTTTGGTATGACTGCTGGAACTCCGCAGTTACACTGGACGCTCTGTTAGCTCTTTATTTAAATATTTAGATCAATAAGTCATTTTTTACAGTGGGACCAATCAAGCCGTTAGCGCGCGCTGAGAAATAGAGACAGTTTCAAAACTACATTTCATTGACTTTCTAACGGTATCAGTCCGTTTGAGTTACAACGGTTGCGTCACATATTCGTACCAACATGTATTTAGCGATATTTTTCCGATATTACTAGGTTGCATCGCTTTTAAAAGTGAAACTATTGATCGTGGGACCTAATTGAACTGATTTTGGACTTTGACCTTATAAATGTGATAAATGGACAATTGGACTCCAAGAATTAACATTCTTCTTACTTTGGCATGATGCTGGAACTCCGCAGTTACACTGGACGCTCTGTTAGCTCTTTATTTAAATATTTAGTTCAATAAGTCATTTTTTACAGTGGGACCAATCAAGCCGTTAGCGCGCGCTGAAGAAATAGAGACAGTTTCAAAACTACATTTCATTGACTTTCTAACGGTATCAGTCCGTTTGAGTTACAACGGTTGCGTCACATATTCGTACCAACATGTATTTAGCGATATTTTTCCGATATTACTAGGTTGCATCGCTTTTAAAAGTGAAACTATTGATCGTGGGACCTAATTGAACTGATTTTGGATTTGACCTTATAAATGTGATAAATGAGACAATTGGACTCCAAGAATTAACATTCTTCTTACTTTGGCTATGAATGCTGGAACTCCGCAGTTACACTGGACGCTCTGTTAGCTCTTTATTTAAATATTTATCAATAAGTCATTTTTTACAGTGGGACCAATCAAGCCGTTAGCCGCGCTAAGAAATAAAGACATTTCAAAAACTACATTTCATTGACTTTCTAACGGTATCAGTCCGTTTGAGTTACAACGGTTGCGTCACATATTCGTACCAACATGTATTTAGCGATTTTTTCCGATATTACTAGGTTGCATCGCTTTTAAAGTGAAACTATTGATCGTGGGACCTAATTGAACTGATTTTGGACTTTGACCTTATAAATGTGATAAATGAGACAATTGGACTCCAAGAATTAACATTCTTTCACTTTGGTATGACTGCTGGAACTCCGCAGTTACACTGGACGCTCTGTTAGCTCTTTATTTAAATATTTAGTTCAATAAGTCATTTTTTACAGTGGGACCAATCAAGCCGTTAGCGCGCGCTGAGAAATAGAGACAGTTTCTAAAACTACATTTCATTGACTTTCTAACGGTATCAGTCCGTTTGAGTTACAACGGTTGCGTCACATATTCGTACCAACATGTATTTAGCGATATTTTTCCGATATTACTAGGTTGCATCGCTTTTAAAAGTGAAACTATTGATCGTGGGACCTAATTGAACTGATTTTGGACTTTGACCTTATAAATGTGATAAATGAGACAATTGGACTCCAAGAATTAACATTCTTCTACTTTGGCATGAATGTTGGAACTCCGCAGTTACACTGGACGCTCTTAGCTCTTTATTTAAATATTTAAACAATAAGTCATTTTTTACAGTGGGACCAATCAAGCCGTTAGCGCGCGCTAAGAAATAAAGACAATTTCAAAAACTATTTCATTGACTTTCTAACGGTATCAGTCCGTTTGAGTTACAACGGTTGCGTCACATATTCGTACCAACATGTATTTAGCGATATTATTACTAGGTGCAGCTATTGATCGTGGGACCTAATTGAACTGATTTTGGACTTTGACCTTATAAATGTGATAAATGAGACAATTGGACTCCAAGAATTAACATTCTTTTCACTTTGGTATGACTGCTGGAACTCCGCAGTTACACTGGACGCTCTGTTAGCTCTTTATTTAAATATTGAGATCAATAAGTCATTTTTTACAGTGGGACCAATCCAAGCCGTTACCGCGCGCTGAGGAAATAGAGACAGTTTCTAAAACTACATTTCATTGACTTTCTAACGGTATCAGTCCGTTTGAGTTACAACGGTTGCGTCACATATTCGTACCAACATGTATTTAGCGATATTTTTCCGATATTACTAGGTTGCATCGCTTTTAAAAGTGAAACGATTGACCGTGGGATCTAATTGAACTGATTTTGGACTTTGACCTTATAAATGTGATAAATGAGACAATTGGACTACAAGAATTAACATTCTTCCCACTTTGGTATGACTGCTGGAACTCCGCAGTTACACTGGACGCTCTGTTAGCTCTTTATTTAAATATTTGAGATCAATAAGTCATTTTTTACAGTGGGACCAATCAAGCCGTTAGCGCGCGCTGAAGAAATAGAGACAGTTTCTAAAACTACATTTCATTGATTTCTAACGGTATCAGTCCGTTTGAGTTACAACGGTTGCGTCACATATTCGTACCAACATGTATTTAGCGATATTTTTCCGATATTACTAGGTTGCATCGCTTTTAAAAGTGAAACGATTGATCGTGGGACCTAATTGAACTGATTTTGGAATTTGACCTTATAAATGTGATAAATGAGGACAATTGGACTCCAAGAATTAACATTCTTCTTACTTTGGCATGAATGCTGGAACTCCGCAGTTACACTGGACGCTCTGTTAGCTCTTTATTTAAATATTTAACAATAAGTCATTTTTTACAGTGGGACCAATCGAAGCCGTTAGCGCGCGCTTAAGAAATAAAGACAATTTCAAAAACTACATTTCATTGACTTTCTAACGGTATCAGTCCGTTTGAGTTACAACGGTTGCGTCACATATTCGTACCAACATGTATTTAGCGATATTTTTCCGATATTACTAGGTTGCATCGCTTTTAAAAGTGAAACTATTGATCGTGGGACCTAATTGAACTGATTTTGGAATTTGACCTTATAAATGTGATAAATGGGACAATTGGACTCCAAGAATTAACATTCTTCTTACTTTGGCATGATGCTGGAACTCCGCAGTTACACTGGACGCTCTGTTAGCTCTTTATTTAAATATTTAAATCAATAAGTCATTTTTTACAGTGGGACCAATCAAGCCGTTAGCGCGCGCTAAGAAATAAAGACAATTTCAAAAACTACATTTCATTGACTTTCTAACGGTATCAGTCCGTTTGAGTTACAACGGTTGCGTCACATATTCGTACCAACATGTATTTAGCGATATTTTCCGATATTACTAGGTTGCATCGCTTTTAAAAGTGAAACTATTGATCGTGGACCTAATTGAACTGATTTTGGACTTTGACCTTATAAATGTGATAAATGGGACAATTGGACTCAAGAATTAACATTCTTCTTACTTTGGCATGAATGCTGGAACTCCGCAGTTACACTGGACGCTCTGTTAGCTCTTTATTTAAATATTTAGATCAATAAGTCATTTTTTACAGTGGGACCAATCAAGCCGTTAGCGCGCGCTGAAGAAATAGAGACAGTTTCAAAAACTACATTTCATTGACTTTCTAACGGTATCAGTCCGTTTGAGTTACAACGGTTGCGTCACATATTCGTACCAACATGTATTTAGCGATATTTTCCGATATTACTAGGTTGCATCGCTTTTAAAAGTGAAACTATTGATCGTGGGACCTAATTGAACTGATTTTGGACTTTGACCTTATAAATGTGATAAATGAGACAATTGGACTCCAAGAATTAACATTCTTCTTACTTTGGCATGAATGCTGGAACTCCGCAGTTACACTGGACGCTCTGTTAGCTCTTTATTTAAATATTTAAACAATAAGTCATTTTTTACAGTGGGACCAATCCAAGCGTTAGCGCGCGCTGAGAAATAGAGACAGTGTTCAAAAACTACAATTTCATTGACTT
Source organism: Hydractinia echinata (assembly GCA_030067915.1). NCBI lineage: Eukaryota > Metazoa > Cnidaria > Hydrozoa > Anthoathecata > Hydractiniidae > Hydractinia > Hydractinia echinata. The sequence goes on along the minus strand of JASGCC010002985.1, from coordinate 17,298 downwards.
TCTAACGGTATCAGTCCGTTTGAGTTACAACGGTTGCGTCACATATTCGTACCAACATGTATTTAGCGATATTTTTCCGATATTACTAGGTTGCATCGCTTTAAAAGTGAAACGATTGATCGTGGACCTAATTGAATCTGATTTTGGAAATTTGAACCTTATAAATGTGATAAATGGAGACAATTGGACTCCAAGAATTAACATTCTTCTTACTTTGGCTGAATGCTGGACTCCCGCAGTTACACTGGACGCTCTGTTAGCTCTTTATTTAATATTTAGTTCGATAAGTCATTTTTTACAGTGGGACCAATCCAAGCCGTTAGCGCGCGCTGAGAATAGAGAAGTTTCTAAAAACTACATTTTATTGACTTTCTAACGGTATCAGTCCGTTTGAGTTACAACGGTTGCGTCACATATTCGTACCAACATGTATTTAGCGATATTTTTCCGATATTACTAGGTTGCATCGCTTTTAAAGTGAAACGATTGATCGTGGGACCTAATTGAACTGATTTTGGACTTTGACCTTATAAAATGTGATAAATGAGACAATTGGACTCCAAGAATTAACATTCTTCTTACTTTGGCATGAATGCTGGAACTCCGCAGTTACACTGGACGCTCTGTTAGCTCTTTATTTAAATATTAATCCAATCAGTCATTTTTTACAGTGGGACCAATCGAAGCCGTTAGCGCGCGCCTGAAGAAATAAAGACAGTTTCAAAAACTACATTTCATTGACTTTCTAACGGTAATCAGTCCGTTTGAGTTACAACGGTTGCGTCAACATATTCGTACCAACATGTATTTAGCGATATTTTTCCGATATTACTAGGTTGCATCGCTTTTAAAAGTGAAACTATTGATCGTGGGAACCTAATTGAACTGATTTTGGAATTTGACCTTATAAATGTGATAAATGGGACAATTGGACTCAAGAATTAACATTCTTCTTACTTTGGCATGAAATGCTGGAACTCCGCAGTTACACTGGACGCTCTGTTAGCTCTTTATTTAAATATTTAGTTCGATAAGTCATTTTTTACAGTGGGACCAATCCAAGCCGTTAGCGCGCGCTGAGAAATAGAGACAGTTTCAAAACTACATTTCATTGACTTTCTAACGGTATCAGTCCGTTTGAGTTACAACGGTTGCGTCACATATTCGTACCAACATGTATTTAGCGACATTTTCCGATATTACTAGGTTGCATCGCTTTTAAAAGTGAAACGATTGACCGTGGGACCTAATTGAACTGATTTTGGACTTTGACCTTATAAATGTGATAAATGGGACAATTGGACTCCAAGAATTAACATTCTTCTTACTTTGGCATGAATGCTGGAACTCCGCAGTTACACTGGACGCTCTGTTAGCTCTTTATTTAAATATTTAGTTCGATAAGTCATTTTTTACAGTGGGACCAATCCAAGCCGTTAGCGCGCGCTGAAGAAATAGAGACAGTTTCTAAAACTACATTTCATTGACTTTTCTAACGGTATCAGTCCGTTTGAGTTACAACGGTTTGCGTCACATATCTCGTACCAACATGTATTTAGCGATATTTTCGATATTACTAGGTTGCATCGCTTTTAAAAGTGAAACGATTGATCGTGGGACCTAATTGAACTGATTTTGGACTTTGACCTTATAAAATGTGATAAATGAGACAATTGGACTCCAAGAATTAACATTCTTCTCACTTTGGTATGACTGCTGGAACTCCGCAGTTACACTGGACGCTCTGTTAGCTCTTTATTTAAATATTTAGTTCGATAAGTCATTTTTTACAGTGGGACCAATCCAACCTGTTAGCTGGCGCGCTGAAGGAAATAGAGACAGTTTTCAAAAAACTACATTTCATTGACTTTCTAACGGGTATCAGTCCGTTGAGTTACAACGGTTGCGTCACATATTCGTACCAACATGTATTTAGCGATAATTTTTCCGATATTACTAGGTTGCATCGCTTTTTAAAAGTGAAAACGATTGACCGTGGGACCTAATTGAACTGATTTTGGACTTTGACCTTATAAATGTGATAAATGGGACAATTGGACTCCAAGAATTAACATTCTTCTTACTTTGGCATGAATGCTGGAACTCCGCAGTTACACTGGACGCTCTGTTAGCTCTTTATTTAAATATTTAGTTCGATAAGTCATTTTTTACAGTGGGACCAATCCAAGCCGTTAGCGCGCGCTGAAGAAATAGAGACAGTTTCAAAAACTACATTTCATTGACTTTCTAACGGTATCAGTCCGTTTGAGTTACAACGGTTGTGTCACATATTCGTACCAACATGTATTTAGCGATATTTTTCCGATATTACTAGGTTGCATCGCTTTAAAGTGAAACGATTGACCGTGGACCTAATTGAACTGATTTTGGACTTTGACCTTATAAATGTGATAAATGAGACAAATTGGACTCCAAGAATTAACATTCTTCTCACTTTGGTATGACTGCTGGAACTCCGCAGTTACACTGGACGCTCTGTTAGCTCTTTATTTAAATATTTAGATCAATAAGTCATTTTTTACAGTGGGACCAATCCAAGCCGTTAGCGCGCGCTGAGGAAATAGAGACAGTTTCTAAAACTACATTTCATTGACTTTCTAACGGTATCAGTCCGTTTGAGTTACAACGGTTGCGTCACATATTCGTACCAACATGTATTTAGCGATATTTTTCCGATATTACTAGGTTGCATCGCTTTTAAAAGTGAAACTATTGATCGTGGGACCTAATTGAACTGATTTTGGACTTTGACCTTATAAATGTGATAAATGAGACAATTGGACTCCAAGAATTAACATTCTTCTTACTTTGGTATGACTGCTGGAACTCCGCAGTTACACTGGACGCTCTGTTAGCTCTTTATTTAAATATTTAGTTCAATAAGTCATTTTTTACAGTGGGACCAATCCAAGCCGTTAGCGCGCGCTGAAGAAATAGAGACAGTTTCAAAAACTACATTTCATTGACTTTTTTAACGGTTTCAGCCGTTTGAGTTACAACGGTTGCGTCACATATTCGTACCAACATGTATTTAGCGATATTTTTCCGATATTACTAGGTTGCATCGCTTTTAAAAGTGAAACGACTGACCATGGGACCTAATTGAACTTATTTTGGACTTTGACCTTATAAATGTGATAAATGAGGACAATTGGACTCCAAGAATTAACATTCTTCTTACTTTGGCATGACTGCTGGAACTCCGCAGTTACACTGGACGCTCTGTTAGCTCTTTATTTAAATATTTAGATTCGATAAGTCATTTTTTACAGTGGGACCAATCCAAAGCCGTTAGCGCGCGCTGAAGAAATAGAGACAGTTTCAAAAACTACATTTATTGACTTTCTAACGGTATCAGTCCGTTTGAGTTACAACGGTTGCGTCACATATTCGTACCAACATGTATTTAGCGATATTTTTCCGATATTACTAGGTTGCATCGCTTTTAAAAGTGAAACGATTGACCGTGGGACCTAATTGAACTGATTTTGGACTTTGAACCTTATAAATGTGATAAATGAGACAAATTGGACTCCAAGAATTAACATTCTTTCTCACTTTGGTATGACTGCTGGAACTCCGCAGTTACACTGGACGCTCTGTTAGCTCTTTATTTAAATATTTAGTTCGATCAGTCATTTTTTACAGTGGGACCAATCCAACCTGTTACCGCGCGCTGAAGAAATAGAGACAGTTTCAAAAACTACATTTCATTGACTTTCTAACGGTATCAGTCCGTTTGAGTTACAACGGTTGCGTCACATATTCGTACCAACAATTATTTAGCGATATTTGTTAGATATTACTAGGTTGCATCGCTTTTAAAAGTGAACGATTGACCGTGGGACCTAATTGAACTGATTTTGGACTTTGACCTTATAAATGTGATAAATGAGACAATTGGACTCCAAGAATTAACATTCTTCTTACTTTGGTATGACTGCTGGAACTCCGCAGTTACACTGGACGCTCTGTTAGCTCTTTATTTAAATATTTAGTTCGATAAGTCATTTTTTACAGTGGGACCAATCCAAGCCGTTTAGCGCGGCGCTGAAGAAATAGAGACAGTTTCAAAAACTACATTTCATTGACTTTCTAACGGTATCAGTCCGTTTGAGTTACAACGGTTGCGTCACATATTCGTACCAACATGTATTTAGCGATATTTTTTCCGATATTACTAGGTTGCATCGCTTTTAAAAGTGAAACGATTGACCGTGGGATCTAATTGAACTGATTTTGGACTTTGACCTTATAAATGTGATAAATGAGACAATTGGACTCCAAGAATTAACATTCTTCTCACTTTGGTATGACTGCTGGAACTCCGCAGTTACACTGACGCTCTGTTAGCTCTTTAATTTAAATATTTAGATCAATAAGTCATTTTTTACAGTGGGACCAATCCAAGCCGTTAGCGCGCGCTGAAGGAAATAGAGACAGTTTCTAAAACTACATTTCATTGACTTTCTAACGGTATCAGTCCGTTTGAGTTACAACGGTTGCGTCACATATTTCGTACCAACATGTATTTAGCGATATTTTTTCCGATATTACTAGGTTGCATCGCTTTTAAAAGTGAAACGATTGACCGTGGGATCTAATTGAACTGATTTTGGAATTTGACCTTATAAATGTGATAAATGGGACAATTGGACTCCAAGAATTAACATTCTTCTTACTTTGGCATGAATGCTGGAACTCCGCAGTTACACTGGACGTTCTGTTAGCTCTTTATTTAAATATTTAGTTCGATAAGTCATTTTTTACAGTGGGACCAATCCAAGCCGTTAGCGCGCGCTGAAGAAAAAGAGACAGTTTCAAAACTACATTTCATTGACTTTCTCACGGTATCAGTCCGTTTGAGTTACAACGGTTGCGTCACATATTCGTACCAACATTATTTAGCGATATTTTTCCGATATTACTAGGTTGCCATCGCTTTTAAAGTGAAACTATTGATCGTGGGACCTAATTGAACTGATTTTGGACTTTGACCTTATAAATGTGATAAATGAGACAATTGGACTCCAAGAATTAACATTCTTCTCACTTTGGTATGACTGCTGGAACTCCGCAGTTACACTGGACGCTCTGTTAGCTCTTTATTTAAATATTGAGATCAATAAGTCATTTTTTACAGTGGGACCAATCCAAGCCGTTAGCGCGCGCTGAGGAAATAGAGGACAGTTTCTAAAACTACATTTCATTGACTTTCTAACGGTATCAGTCCGTTTGAGTTACAACGGTTGCGTCACATATTTCGTACCAACATGTATTTAGCGATATTTTTCCGATATTACTAGGTTGCATCGCTTTTAAAAGTGAAACTATTGATCGTGGGACCTAATTGAACTGATTTTGGACTTTGACCTTATAAATGTGATAAATGAGACAATTGGACTACAAGAATTAACATTCTTCTCACTTTGGTATGACTGCTGGAACTCCGCAGTTACACTGGACGCTCTGTTAGCTCTTTATTTAAATATTGAGATCAATAAGTCATTTTTTACAGTGGGACCAATTCAAGCCGTTAGCGCGCGCTGAGGAAATAGAGACAGTTTCTAAAACTACATTTCATTGACTTTCTAACGGTATCAGTCCGTTTGAGTTACAACGGTTGCGTCACATATTCGTACCAACATGTATTTAGCGATATTTTTCCGATATTACTAGGTTGCATCGCTTTTAAAAGTGAAACGATTGACCGTGGGACCTAATTGAACTGATTTTGGACTTTGACCTTATAAATGTGATAAATGAGACAATTGGACTCCAAGAATTAACATTCTTCTCACTTTGGTATGACTGCTGGAACTCCGCAGTTACACTGGACGCTCTGTTAGCTCTTTATTTAAATATTTAGTTCGATAAGTCATTTTTTACAGTGGGACCAATCCAAGCCGTTAGCGCGCGCTGAAGAAATAGAGACAGTTTCAAAAACTACATTTCATTGACTTTCTAACGGTATCAGTCCGTTTGAGTTACAACGGTTGCGTCACATATTCGTACCAACATGTATTTAGCGATATTTTTCCGATATTACTAGGTTGCATCGCTTTTAAAAGTGAAACGATTGACCGTGGGATCTAATTGAACTGATTTTTGACTTTGACCTTATAAATGTGATAAATGAGACAATTGGACTCCAAGAATTAACATTCTTCTCACTTTGGTATGACTGCTGGAACTCCGCAGTTACACTGGACGCTCTGTTAGCTCTTTATTTAAATATTTAGTTCATAAGTCATTTTTTACAGTGGGACCAATCCAAGCCGTTAGCGCGCGCTGAAGAAATAGAGACAGTTTCCAAAAACTACATTTCATTGACTTTCTAACGGTATCAGTCCGTTTGAGTTACAACGGTTGCGTCACATATTCGTACCAACATGTATTTAGCGATATTTTTCGATATTACTAGGTTGCATCGCTTTTAAAAGTGAAACGATTGATCGTGGGACCTAATTGAACTGATTTTGGAATTTGACCTTATAAATGTGATAAATGGGACAATTGGACTCCAAGAATTAACATTCTTCTTACTTTGGCATGAATGCTGGAACTCCGCAGTTACACTGGACGCTCTGTTAGCTCTTTATTTAAATATTTAGTTCGATAAGTCATTTTTTACAGTGGGACCAATCCAAGCCGTTAGCGCGCGCTGAGGAAATAGAGACAGTTTCTAAAACTACATTTCATTGACTTTCTAACGGTATCAGTCCGTTTGAGTTACAACGGTTGCGTCACATATTCGTACCAACATGTATTTAGCGATATTTTTCCGATATTACTAGGTTGCATCGCTTTTAAAAGTGAAACGATTGATCGTGGGACCTAATTGAACTGATTTTGGAATTTGACCTTATAAATGTGATAAATGAGACAATTGGACTCCAAGAATTAACATTCTTCTTACTTTGGCATGACTGCTGGAACTCCGCAGTTACACTGGACGCTCTGTTAGCTCTTTATTTAAATATTTAGATCAATAAGTCATTTTTTACAGTGGGACCAATCCAAGCCGTTAGCGCGCGCTGAGGAAATAGAGACAGTTTCTAAAACTACATTTCATTGACTTTCTAACGGTATCAGTCCGTTTGAGTTACAACGGTTGCGTCACATATTCGTACCAACATGTATTTAGCGATATTTTTCCGATATTACTAGGTTGCATCGCTTTTAACAGTGAAACGATTGACCGTGGGACCTAATTGAACTGATTTTGGACTTTAACCTTATAAATGTGATAAATGAGACAATTGGACTCCAAGAATTAACATTCTTCTCACTTTGGTATGACTGCTGGAACTCCGCAGTTACACTGGACGCTCTGTTAGCTCTTTATTTAAATATTTAGTTCGATAAGTCATTTTTTACAGTGGGACCAATCCAAGCCGTTAGCGCGCGCTGAAGAAATAGAGACAGTTTCAAAAACTACATTTCATTGACTTTCTAACGGTATCAGTCCGTTTGAGTTACAACGGTTGCGTCACATATTCGTACCAACATGTATTTAGCGATATTTTTCCGATATTACTAGGTTGCATCGCTTTTAAAAGTGAAACGATTGACCGTGGGACCTAATTGAACTGATTTTGGACTTTGACCTTATAAATGTGATAAATGAGACAATTGGACTCCAAGAATTAACATTCTTCTCACTTTGGTATGACTGCTGGAACTCCGCAGTTACACTGGACGCTCTGTTAGCTCTTTATTTAAATATTGAGATCAATAAGTCATTTTTTACAGTGGGACCAATTCAAGCCGTTAGCGCGCGCTGAGGAAATAGAGACATTTCCAAAAACTACATTTTATTGACTTTCTAACGGTATCAGTCCGTTTGAGTTACAACGGTTGCGTCACATATTCGTACCAACATGTATTTAGCGATATTTTTCCGATATTACTAGGTTGCATCTGCTTTTAAAAGTGAAACGATTGACCGTGGGACCTAATTGAACTGATTTTGGACTTTAACCTTATAAATGTGATAAATGAGACAATTGGACTCCAAGAATTAACATTCTTCTCACTTTGGTATGACTGCTGGAACTCCGCAGTTACACTGGACGCTCTGTTAGCTCTTTATTTAAATATTTAGTTCGATAAGTCATTTTTTACAGTGGGACCAATCCAAGCCGTTAGCGCGCGCTGAGGAAATAGAGACAGTTTCAAAAACTACATTTCATTGACTTTCTAACGGTATCAGTCCGTTTGAGTTACAACGGTTGCGTCACATATTCGTACCAACATGTATTTAGCGATATTTTTCCGATATTACTAGGTTGCATCGCTTTTAAAAGTGAAACGATTGACCGTGGGACCTAATTGAACTGATTTTGGACTTTGACCTTATAAATGTGATAAATGGAGACAATTGGACTCCAAGAATTAACATTCTTCTCACTTTGGTATGACTGCTGGAACTCCGCAGTTACACTGGACGCTCTGTTAGCTCTTTTATTTAAATATTTAGATCAATAAGTCATTTTTACAGTGGGACCAATCAAAGCCGTTAGGCGCGCTGAAGAAATAGAGACAGTTTCCAAAAACTACATTTCATTGACTTTCTAACGGTATCAGTCCGTTTGAGTTACAACGGTTGCGTCACATATTCGTACCAACATGTATTTAGCGATATTTTTTCCGATATTACTAGGTTGCATCGCTTTTAAAAGTGAAACGATTGATCGTGGGACCTAATTGAACTGATTTTGGAACTTTGACCTTATAAATGTGATAAATGAGACAATTGGACCCAAGAATTAACATTCTTCTTCACTTTGGCATGACTGCTGGAACTCCGCAGTTACACTGGACGCTCTGTTAGCTCTTTATTTAAATATTTAGATCAATAAGTCATTTTTACAGTGGGACCAATCAAGCCGTTAGCGCGCGCTGAAGAAATAGAGACAGTTTCAAAAACTACATTTCATTGACTTTCTAACGGTATCAGTCCGTTTGAGTTACAACGGTTGCGTCACATATTCGTACCAACATGTATTTAGCGATATTTTTCCGATATTACTAGGTTGCATCGCTTTTAAAAGTGAAACGATTGACCGTGGGATCTAATTGAACTGATTTTGGACTTTGACCTTATAAATGTGATTAATGAGACAATGGACCCAAGAATTAACATTCTTCTTCACTTTGCTATGACTGCTGGAACTCCGCAGTTACACTGGACGCTCTGTTAGCTCTTTATTTAATATTTAGTCCGATAAGTCATTTTTTACAGTGGGACCAATCCAAGCCGTTAGCGCGCGCTGAAGAAATAGAGACATTTCAAAAACTACATTTCATTGACTTTCTAACGGTATCAGTCCGTTTGAGTTACAACGTTGCGTCACATATTCGTACCAACATGTATTTAGCGATATTTTTCCGATATTACTAGGTTGCATCGCTTTTAAAGTGAAACGATTGACCGTGGGACCTAATTGAACTGATTTTGGACTTTAACCTTATAAATGTGATAAATGAGACAATTGGACTCCAAGAATTAACATTTTCTCACTTTGTATGACTGCTTGGAAACTCCGCAGTTACACTGGACGCTCTGTTAGCTCTTTATTTAAATATTTTAGTTCGAATAAGTCATTTTTTACAGTGGGACCAATCCAAGCCGTTAGCGCGCGCTTAAGAAATAGAGACAGTTTCAAAAACTACATTTTCATTGACTTTCTAACGTATCAGTCCGTTTGAGTTACAACGGTTGCGTCACATTATTCGTACCAACATGTATTTAGCGATATTTTTCCTGATATTACTAGGTTGCATCGCTTTTAAAGTGAAACTATTGATCGTGGGACCTAATTGAACTGATTTTGGACTTTGACCTTATAAATGTGATAAATGGACAATTGGACTCCAGAATTAACATTCTTCTTACTTTGGCATGAATGCTGCAACTCCGCAGTTACACTGGACGCTCTGTTAGCTCTTTATTTAAATATTTAGATCAATAAGTCATTTTTTTACAGTGGGACCAATCAAGCCGTTAGCGCGCGCTGAAGAAATAGAGACAGTTTCTAAAACTACATTTCATTGACTTTCTAACGTATCAGTCCGTTTGAGTTACAACGGTTTGCGTCACATATTCGTACCAACATGTATTTAGCGATATTTTTCCGATATTACTAGGTTGCATCGCTTTTAAAAGTGAAACGATTGATCGTGGGACCTAATTGAACTGATTTTGGACTTTGACCTTATAAATGTGATAAATGGAACAATTGGACTCAAGAATTAACATTCTTTCTTACTTGGCATGAATGCTGGAACTCCGCAGTTACACTGGACGCTCTGTTAGCTCTTTATTTAAATATTTAGATCCAATAAGTCATTTTTTACAGTGGGACCAATCCAAGCCGTTAGCGCGCGCTGAGAAATAGAGACAGTTTCTAAACTACATTTTCATTGACTTTTCTAACGGTATCAGTCCGTTTGAGTTACAACGGTTGCGTCACATATTCGTTACCAACATGTATTTAGCGATATTTTTCCGATATTACTAGGTTGCATCGCTTTTAAAGTGAAACGATTGACCGTGGACCTAATTGAACTGATTTTGGACTATTAACCTTAATAAATGTGATAATGAGACAATTGGACTCCAAGAATTAACCATTTCTTTACCTTTGGCATGAACTGCTGGAACTCCGCAGTTACACTGGACGCTCTGTTAGCTCTTTATTTAAATATTTAGATCAATAAGTCATTTTTTACAGTGGGACCAATCCAAGCCGTTAGCGCGCGCTGAGGAAATAGAGACAGTTTCTAAAACTACATTTCATTGACTTTCTAACGGTATCAGTCCGTTTGAGTTACAACGGTTGCGTCACATATTCGTACCAACATGTATTTAGCGATATTTTTCCGATATTACTAGGTTGCATCGCTTTTAAAAAGTGAAACGATTGACCGTGGATCTAATTGAACTGATTTTGGACTTTGACCTTATAAATGTGATAAATGAGGACAATTGGACTCCAAGAATTAACATTCTTCTCACTTTCGGTATGACTGCTGGAAACTCCGCAGTTACACTGGACGCTCTGTTAGCTCTTTATTTAAATATTGAGATAAATAAGTCATTTTTTACAGTGGGACCAATTCAAGCCGTTAGCGCGCGCTGAAGGAAATAGAGACAGTTTCTAAAACTACATTTCATTGACATTTCTAACGGTATCAGTCCGTTTGAGTTACAACGGTTGCGTCACATATTCGTTACCAACATGTATTTAGCGATATTTTTCCGATATTACTAGGTTGCATCGCTTTTAAAAGTGAAACTATTGATCGTGGGACCTAATTGAACTGATTTTGGACTTTGACCTTATAAATGTGATAAATGAGACAATTGGACTCCAAGAATTAACATTCTTCTTACTTTGCATGACTGCTGGAACTCCGCAGTTACACTGGACGCTCTGTTAGCTCTTTATTTAAATATTTAGTTCGATAAGTCATTTTTTTACAGTGGGACCAATTCAAGCCGTTAGCGCGCGCTGAGGAATAGAGACAGTTTCAAAAACTACATTTTATTGACTTTCTAACGGTATCAGTCCGTTTGAGTTACAACGGTTGCGTCACATATTCGTACCAACATGTATTTAGCGATATTTTTAGATATTACTAGGTTGCATCGCTTTTAAAAGTGAAACTATTGATCGTGGGACCTAATTGAACTGATTTTGGACTTTGACCTTATAAAATGTGATAAATGAGACAATTTGGACTCCAAGAATTAACATTCTTCTCACTTTGGTATGACTGCTGGAACTCCGCAGTTACACTGGACGCTCTGTTAGCTCTTTATTTAAATATTGAGATCAAATAAGTCATTTTTTACCAGTGGGACCAATCAAGCCGTTAGCGCGCGCTGAGGAAATAAGAGACAGTTTCAAAAACTACATTCATTGACTTTCTAACGGTATCAGTCCGTTTGAGTTACAACGGTTGCGTCACATATTCGTACCAACATGTATTTAGCGATATTTTTCGATATTACTAGGTTGCATCGCTTTTTAAAAGTGAAACTATTGATCGTGGGACCTAATTGAACTGATTTTGGACTTTGACCTTATAAATGTGATAATGGACAAATGGACTCCAAGAATTAACATTCTTCTTACTTTTGGCATGAATGCTGGAACTCCGCAGTTACCACTGGACGCTCTGTTAGCTCTTTATTTAAATATTTAGATCAATAAGTCATTTTTACAGTGGGACCAATCCAAGCCGTTAGCGCGCGCTGAGGAATAGAGACAGTTTCTAAAACTACATTTTATTGACTTTCTAACGGTATCAGTCCGTTTGAGTTACAACGGTTGCGTCACATATTCGTACCAACATGTATTTTAGCGATATTTTCCGATATTACTAGTTGCATCGCTTTTAAAGTGAACACTATTGATCGTGGGACCTAATTGAACTGATTTTGGACTTTGACCTTATAAATGTGATAAATGAGACAATGGACTCCAAGAATTAACATTCTTCTTCACTTTGGCTATGACTGCTGGAACTCCGCAGTTACACTGGACGCTCTGTTAGCTCTTTATTTAAATATTTAGATCAATAAGTCATTTTTTACAGTGGGACCAATCGAAGCCGTTAGCGCGCGCTTAAGAAATAAAGACAATTTCAAAACTACATTTCATTGACTTTCTAACGGTATCAGTCCGTTTGAGTTACACACGGTTGCGTCACATATTCGTACCAACATGTATTTAGCGATATTTTTTCGATATTACTAGGTTGCATCGCTTTTAAAAGTGAAACTATTGATCGTGGGCACCTAATTGAACTGATTCTTGGAATTTGACCTTATAAATGTGGATATAATGGGACCAAATCTGGACTCCAAGAATAACATCTTCTTTACTTTGGCATGAATTGCTGGAACTCCGCAGTTACACTGGACGCTCTATTAGTCTCTTTATTTAATATTTGAACCAATAAGTCCATTTTTTTACAGTGGGAACCATTCGAAGCTGTTTAGCGCGCGCTTTGAAGAAATAAAGACAATTTCAAAAAACTAAATTTTCGATGACTTTCTAACGGTATCAGTCCGTTTGAGTACAACGGTTTGCGTCACATATCGTCCAACATGTATTTTAGCGAATTTTCCGATTATAGGTGTCGCCTTAAAGGAAACGATTGACCGTGGACCTATGAATTGATTTTTGGACTTTTAACCGTATAAATGTGAAAATGGGACAATTGGACTCCAAGGAATTAAGCAATTCGTCGTCACATTTGGTATGACTGCTGGGACTCCGCAGTTACACTGGACGCTCTGTTAGCTCTTTATTTAAATATTGAGATCAATAAGTCATTTTTTATAGTGGGACCAATTCCAAGCCGTTAGCCGCGCGCTGAGGAATAGAGACAGTTTCTAAAGATTACATTTTATTGATTTATCTAACGGATATCGTCCGTTTGAGTTACAACTGTTGCGACATATTCGTACCAAACTTATTTAGCGATATTTCGATATTTACTAGGTTGCATTGCTTTTTAAAAGCTGGAAACTGATTGATTCGTGGGACTAATTGAACTGATTTTGGACTTGACCTATAAATGTGATAAATTGAGACAATGGGCTCAAGGAATTAACTTTCTCTCACTTTGGTAGGACTGCTGGAATGCCGCAGTTACATTGGACGCTCTTTAGACTCTTATTTATATTTGTTCGATAGTCCATTTTTTTACAGTGGGGACCAATGGCAAGTCGGTTAGCTGCGCGCTGAAGAAATGATTTAATTTCAAAAAACTACATTTATTGAATTTCGTAACGGTATCAGTCGTCGTTGGGGGTTTCAACGATTTGTGACCCATATTGTACAACTGATTAACGACTATTTTTCCCGCTATTACTAGGTGGCATTGCTTTTAAAAGTGAACGATTATCTGGGACCTAATTGAACGTGATTTTGGGTGACTTTAACCTTAAAATGTTGATAAATGGGACATTGATCCGAAGATTAACATTCTGTTACTTTGGCATAGGACTGCTGGAACTTCCGCAGTTACCACTGGTAGGCGCTGCTGTTAGCTCGTTATATTTAATATATTTATTCAGAGAGGTCATTGTGTAGCGGAGGTGGGACCAATCCAACCTGTTATGCGGCGCGAGTCTGAAAGGAATAGAGACAGTTTCACAAAACTACATTTCATTGACTTATCTAACGGGTATCATGCCGTTTTTGAGTTACAACGGTTGAGTTGCGGGAGTCACATATTGCGTACCACAATGTTTTTAGCGATTTATGTCTGATATTACGTAGGTGTGCATCGCTTGTTAAACAGGTTAAAAGGAGTTGACGTGGAGACCTAATTGGGAATGTTTTGGAATTTGACCTGTATAAATGTGATAAATGGAACAATTGAGGCTCCAAGAAAATTAACATTCTTTCTTACGTTTGGCGATAGATGCTTGGAACGTTGGCAGTTACACTTGGACGCTCTGTTGAGCTCATTTATTTTAAATATTTAGTTCAGATAGTCATTTGTAGCATGGAGCGACCGGTCAGCCGTTAGCCTGGCGCTGGAAGAAAGAAGAGACAGTTTCAGGATAAAACTACATTCATTGAATTTCTAACGGATATCAGTCGTTTGGAGTTACAACGGGTTGCGGTCGTACGTACTGCGTTGACCAACATAGTGATTTAGCGTATTTTTCGGTATTACTAGGTGCCATCGCTTCGTTTAACAGTTAAAACGATTGACCGTGGGATCTAATTGAACTGATTTTTTGGACTTTGACCTGGTTATAATAGTGTATATAATGAGGCACAATGTGACTCCAAGACGAGGTTAACATATCTTGCTTACTTTTAGCTGACATGCTGCACTCCGGCGTACACTGGACGCTCTGTTAGCTCTTTAATTAATTTTTTTAGATTCAAGTATTTGTGTGTACAGGGGACCAAGTCTCAAGCCTGTTACGCCTGCTTCTGAGGAAATGAGCAGGTTTCAAAACTACATTTTCATGACTTTCTATGGTTTCAGGTCCGTGCAGTTAAAACGGTTGCGTAACAATTTCGTTACAACATGTATTTTAGCGATATTTTTCGATATTACTAGGTTGCTCTGCTTTTTAAAAGTCGAACGATTTGACGTGGGACCTAATTGAACGGATTTGGACTTTGGCGCTGTGTATAAATTGGTGATATATGAGACAATTGGACTCAAGATATTAACATTCATTCTCATTTGGTATGGACTGCTGAAACTCCGCAGTTACACTGATCTCTGTTAGCTCTTTATTTAAATATTGGGATCGATAAGTATTTTTTTCTCAGTGGGGACCTAGTCCAAGCTGCTTTAGCGCGCGTCTGAGGAAATAGAGACAGTTTCAAAACTTAACTTTCATTGACTGTATCTACGGTTACCAGTCCGTTTGAGTTACAACGTGCGTCACATATTCGCTTACCAACATGTGTATTTAGCGCGATATTTTTCGATATTACTAGTGTTGCATCGCTTTAGATGTTAAACGATTGACCGTTGCGGACGCTAATTGAATGATTTTGGACTTTATACCTTATAAATGTGATAAATGAGACATTTGGACTCAAGAAGTGTAGCACGATGTGCTTCTCCTTTTGGCAATGACATGCTGGCTTCCCGCGAGTTCACTGACGCATCTGGTTAGCTTCGTTTATTAATATTTAGTCACTCAGTAGTCATTTTTACAATGTGGACCTAGGTCCAAGCCGTTTCGCACGGCTTGAGGAAATAGAGAAGTTGTCTAAATACCTACATTTTCATTGACTTTCTAACGGTAGTTCAGTTTCCGTGTATGAGTTTACAACGGTTGTCACATATTCTGTACCAAATTGTATTATACGCGTATTTTTCCGATGATTACTAGTGTGCATCGCTTTTAACAGTAAACGATTGACCTGGGATCCTAATTGGAACTGATTTTGGACTTTGTACCTTAAAATGTGATACAATGAGGACAATTGGACTTCCAAGAATTGAGAGCGATTCTCCTTGTTACGTTTGCGCCTGAATGCTGGAACTCCGCATTACACTGACGCTCTGTTAGCTCTTTATTTAATATTTATGTAATCAGAAGGTCATTTTTACAGTGGACCTAATTCCCAAGACCGTAGCGCTGCGCTTAAGGAATAGAGACAGTTTCTTAAAACTACATTTTATTGACTTTTCTACCGGTTCAGTCCGTTTGAGTTACAACGGTTGTTAGGCGTCTATTCGTACCAACATGTATTTAGCTGATATTTGTTTGATATTACTAGGTTGCCATCTGCTGTTTAAAAGTAGGACGATTGAGCGTGTGACCTAATGAATGATTTTAAGCTCTGACAACTTATAATTGATATACAATCGCAGGACAATTCGCTTCCAAGAATTAACATTTCTTCTTACTTTGGCAATGTAATGTTGAAACTCCGCAGTTACACTGGACGCTCTGTTAGCTCTTTATTTAAATATTATAGACAATAGTCATTCTCTTCTACAGTCGGGACCAATTCGAAAGCCTTTAGCGCGCTGCTTAAGAATAAGGACAATTTCAAAACATAAATTTTCTTTGACTTCTTAACGGTATCAGTTCGTTTGAGTTACAACGGATTAGCGTCACATATTCGTACTAACAATGTTATTTAGGATACTGAATTTGCATGCTTAAAGTGAAACTGATTGAACGTGGACTCTATTGAACTTGATTTTGGACTTTTGACCTTATATGTTTGAAATGTTGACAATTTGACTCCAAGAATTAACATTCTTTCTTCTTTGGCTGAGACTGCTGGAACTCCGCAGTTTACACTAGGACGCTCTGTTAGCTCTTTATTTAAATATTTTAGATCAATAGTCGTTTTTCAGTGTGACCAATCCAAGCCGTTACCGCGCGCTGAGGATAGAGACAGTTTTCTAAATCTACTTTTATTGATTTTTCTCTAACGGTATCGTCCGTTTGAGTAACGGTTTTGCGTGACATTGGTGTCGTACCAAATGTCTATTTAGGCGATTTTTTCGTTTACTAGGTTGCATCGCTTTTAAGTGAAACTTTGTGTGAGACATAATGAACGGATTTTGGATTTGACCTTATAATGTGATATGAGACCATGGACTCATAGAATTTACTTTCTTCTCACTTTGGTATTAGATAGCTGGAAACTGAAGCAAGTTACAAATGGAACGACTCTAATTAAGCTCATATTATTATAAAATAATTTAGTTCGACATAAGTCATTTTTTACAGATAAAAGGGAAAACCATGCAATCCAT
>JASGCC010002984.1:0-25837 GCA_030067915.1 Hydractinia echinata | reverse complement strand
TCTCATTGATCACATTTATAAGGTCAAAGCCAAAATCAGTTCAATTAGATCCCACGGTCAATCGTTTCACTTTTAAAAGCGATGCAACCTAGTAATATCGGAAAAATATCGCTAAATACATGTTGGTACGAATATGTGACGCAAACGTTGTAACTCAAACGGACTGATACCGTTAGAAAGTCAATAAAATGTAGTTTTTGAAACTGTCTCTATTTCTTCAGCGCGCGCTAACGGCTTGGATTGGTCCCACAAAAAATGATTATCAATATTTAAATAAAGCTAACAGAGCGTCCAGTGTAACTGCGGAGTTCCAGCACATACCAAAGAGAAGAAAATTCTTGGAGTCCAATTGTCTCATTTATCACATTTATAAGGTCAAAGTCCAAAATCAGTTCAATTATCCCACGGTCAATCGTTTCACTTTTAAAAGCGATGCAACCTAGTAATATCGGAAAAATATCGCTAAATACATGTTGGTACGAATATGTGACGCAACGTTGTAACTCAAACGGACTGATACCGTTAGAAAGTCAATGAAATGTAGTTTTTGAAACTGTCTCTATTTCTTCAGCGCGCGCTAACGGCTTGGATTGGTCCCACTTAAAAAATGACTTATTGATCTAAATATTTAAATAAAGAGCTAACAGAGCGTCCAGTGTAACTGCGGAGTTCCAGCATTCATACCAAAGTAAGAAGAATGTTAATTCTTGGAGTCCAATTGTCTCATTTATCACATTTATAAGGTAAAGTCCAAAATCAGTTCAATTAGGTCCCACGGTCAATCGTTTCACTTTTAAAAGCGATGCAACCTAGTAATATCGGAAAAATATCGCTAAATACATGTTGGTACGAATATGTGACGCAACCGTTGTAACTCAAACGGACTGATACCGTTAGAAAGTCAATAAAATGTAGTTTTTGAAACTGTCTCTATTTCTTCAGCGCGCGTAACGGCTTGGATTGGTCCCACTGTAAAAAATGACTTATTGATCTAAATATTTAAATAAAGCGCTAACAGAGCGTCCAGTGTAACTGCGGAGTTCCAGCATTCATGCCAAATAAGAAGAATGTTAATTCTTGGAGTCCAATTGTCTCATTTATCACATTTATAAGGTCAAAGTCCAAAATCAGTTCAATTAGTCCCACGGTCAATCGTTTCACTTTTAAAAGCGATGCAACCTAGTAATATCGGAAAAATATCGCTAAATACATGTTGGTACGAATATGTGACGCAACGTTGTAAAAACGGACTGATACCGTTAGAAAGTCAATGAAATGTAGTTTTTGAAACTGTCTCTATTTCTTCAGCGCGCGTAACGGCTTGGATTGGTCCCACTGTAAAAAATGACTTATTGATTTAAATATTTAAATAAAGAGCTAACAGAGCGTCCAGTGTAACTGCGGAGTTCCAGCATTCATACCAAAGTAAGAAGAATGTTAATTCTTGGAGTCCAATTGTCTCATTTATCACATTTATAAGGTCAAAGTCCAAAATCAGTTCAATTAGGTCCCACGGTCAATCGTTTCACTTTTAAAAGCAATGCAACCTAGTAATATCGGAAAATATCGCTAAATACATGTTGGTACGAATATGTGACGCAACCGTTGTAACTCAAACGGACTGATACCGTTAGAAAGTCAATGAAATGTAGTTTTTGAAACTGTCTCTATTTCTTCAGCGCGCGCTAACGGCTTGGATTGGTCCCACTGTAAAAAATGACTTATCGAACTAAATATTTAAATAAAGAGCTAACAGAGCGTCCAGTGTAACTGCGGAGTTCCAGCAGTCATACCAAAGTGAGAAGAATGTTAATTCTTGGAGTCCATTTGTCTCATTTATCACATTTATAAGGTCAAAGTCCAAAATCAGTTCAATTAGTCCCACGGTCAATTTCACTTTTAAAAGCGATGCAACCTAGTAATATCGGAAAAATATCGCTAAATACATGTTGGTACGAATATGTGACGCAACGTTGTAACTCAAACGGACTGATACCGTTAGAAAGTCAATAAAATGTAGTTTTTGAAACTGTCTCTATTTCTTCAGCGCGCGTAACGGCTTGGATTGGTCCCACTGTAAAAAATATTATTAATATTTAAATAAAGAGCTACAGAGCGTCCAGTGTAACTGCGGAGTTCCAGCATTCATCCAAAGTAAGAAGAATGTTAATTCTTGGAGTCCAATTGTCTCATTTATCACATTTATAAGGTCAAAGTCCAAAATCAGTTCAATTAGTCCCACGGTCAATCGTTTCACTTTTAAAAGCGATGCAACCTAGTAATATCGGAAAAATATCGCTAAATACATGTTGGTACGAATATGTGACGCAACCGTTGTAACTCAAACGGACTGATACCGTTAGAAAGTCAATAAAATGTAGTTTTTGAAACTGTCTCTATTTCTTCAGCGCGCGCTAACGGCTTGGATTGGTCCCACTGTAAAAAATGACTTATTGATCTAAATATTTAAATAAAGCGCTAACAGACGTCCAGTGTAACTGCGGAGTTCCAGCTCATGCCAAAGTAAGAAGAATGTTAATTCTTGGAGTCCAATTGTCTCATTTATCACATTATAAGGTCAAAGTCCAAAATCAGTTCAATTAGTCCCACGGTCAATCGTTTCACTTTTAAAAGCGATGCAACCTAGTAATATCGGAAAAATATCGCTAAATACATGTTGGTACGAATATGTGACGCAACGTTGTAACTCAAACGGACTGATACCGTTAGAAAGTCAATGAAATGTAGTTTTTGAAACTGTCTCTATTTCTTCAGCGCGCGCTAACGGCTTGGATTGGTCCCACTTAAAAAATGACTTATTATCTAAATATTTAAATAAAGAGCTAACAGAGCGTCCAGTGTAACTGCGGAGTTCCAGCATCATCAAAGTAAGAAGAATGTTAATTCTTGGAGTCCAATTGTCTCATTTATCACATTTATAAGGTCAAAGTCCAAAATCAGTTCAATTAGTCCCACGGTCAATCGTTTCACTTTTAAAAGCATGCAACCTAGTAATATCGGAAAAATATCGCTAAATACATGTTGGTACGAATATGTGACGCAACCGTTGTAACTCAAACGGACTGATACCGTTAGAAAGTCAATGAAATGTAGTTTTTGAAACTGTCTCTATTTCTTCAGCGCGCGCTAACGGCTTGGATTGGTCCCACTGTAAAAAATGACTTATCGAACTAAATATTTAAATAAAGAGCTAACAGACGTCCAGTGTAACTGCGGAGTTCCAGCATCATACCAAAGAGAAGAATGTTAATTCTTGGAGTCCAATTGTCTCATTTATCACATTTATAAGGTCAAAGTCCAAAATCAGTTCAATTAGTCCCACGTCAATCGTTTCACTTTTAAAAGCGATGCAACCTAGTAATATCGGAAAAATATCGCTAAATACATGTTGGTACGAATATGTGACGCAACCGTTGTAACTCAAACGGACTGATACCGTTAGAAAGTCAATGAAATGTAGTTTTTGAAACTGTCTCTATTTCTTCAGCGCGCGCT
Source organism: Hydractinia echinata (assembly GCA_030067915.1). Lineage (NCBI taxonomy): Eukaryota > Metazoa > Cnidaria > Hydrozoa > Anthoathecata > Hydractiniidae > Hydractinia > Hydractinia echinata. Next base: position 22,321 of record JASGCC010002984.1, on the reverse strand, counting down.
AACGGCTTGGATTGGTCCCACTGTAAAAAATGACTTATTTATCTAAATTTTAAATAAAGCGCTACACAGCGCCAGTGTAATGCTGAGTTCCAGCATCATGTCAAATTAAGAAGAATGTTAATTTCTTGGAGTCCAATTGTCTCATTTATCACATTTATAAGGTCAAAGTCCAAAATCAGTTCAATTAGTCCCACGGTCAATCGTTTCACTTTAAAAGCGATGCAACCTAGTAATATCGGAAAAATATCGCTAAATACATGTTGGTACGAATATGTGACGCAACCGTTGTAACTCAAACGGACTGATACCGTTAGAAAGTCAATGAAATGTAGTTTTTGAAACTGTCTCTATTTCTTCAGCGCCGCTAACGGCGGATTGGTCCCACTGTAAAAAATGACTTATTTATCTAAATTTTAAATAAAGCGCTACACAGCGTCCAGTGTAACTGAGTTCCAGCAATCATGTCAAATTAAGAAGAATGTTAATTCTTGGAGTCCAATTGTCTCATTTATCACATTTATAAGGTCAAAGTCCAAAATCAGTTCAATTAGTCCCACGGTCAATCGTTTCACTTTTAAAAGCGATGCAACCTAGTAATATCGGAAAAATATCGCTAAATACATGTTGGTACGAATATGTGACGCAACCGTTGTAACTCAAACGGACTGATACCGTTAGAAAGTCAATGAAATGTAGTTTTTGAAACTGTCTCTATTTCTTCAGCGCGCGCTAACGGCTGGATTGGTCCCAGTAAAAAATGACTTATTATCTAAATTTTAAATAAAGCGCTACCACAGCGCCCAGTGTAATTGCTGAGTTCCAGCATCATGTCAAAGTAAGAAGAATGTTATTCTTGGAGTCCAATTGTCTCATTTATCACATTTATAAGGTCAAAGTCCAAAATCAGTTCAATTAGTCCCACGGTCAATCGTTTCACTTTTAAAAGCGATGCAACCTAGTAATATCGGAAAAATATCGCTAAATACATGTTGGTACGAATATGTGACGCAACCGTTGTAACTCAAACGGACTGATACCGTTAGAAAGTCAATGAAATGTAGTTTTTGAAACTGTCTCTATTTCTTCAGCGCGCGCTAACGGCTTGGATTGGTCCCACTTAAAAAATGACTTATTATCTAAATATTTAAATAAAGCGCTACAGAGCGTCCAGTGTAACTGCGGAGTTCCAGCATCATCAAAGTAAGAAGAATGTTAATTCTTGGAGTCCAATTGTCTCATTTATCACATTTATAAGGTCAAAGTCCAAAATCAGTTCAATTAGTCCCACGGTCAATCGTTTCACTTTTAAAAGCGATGCAACCTAGTAATATCGGAAAAATATCGCTAAATACATGTTGGTACGAATATGTGACGCAACCGTTGTAACTCAAACGGACTGATACCGTTAGAAAGTCAATGAAATGTAGTTTTTGAAACTGTCTCTATTTCTTCAGCGCGCGCTAACGGCTTGGATTGGTCCCACTGTAAAAAATGACTTATCGAACTAAATATTTAAATAAAAGCTAACAGAGCGTCCAGTGTAACTGCGGAGTTCCAGCATCATACCAAAGAGAAGAATGTTAATTCTTGGAGTCCAATTGTCTCATTTATCACATTTATAAGGTCAAAGTCCAAAATCAGTTCAATTAGTCCCACGGTCAATCGTTTCACTTTTAAAAGCGATGCAACCTAGTAATATCGGAAAAATATCGCTAAATACATGTTGGTACGAATATGTGACGCAACCGTTGTAACTCAAACGGACTGATACCGTTAGAAAGTCAATGAAATGTAGTTTTTGAAACTGTCTCTATTTCTTCAGCGCGCGCTAACGGCTTGGATTGGTCCCACTGTAAAAAATGACTTATACTAAATTTTAAATAAAGCGCTACACAGCGCCAGTGTAATGCTGAGTTCCAGCAATCATGTCAAATTAAGAAGAATGTTATTTCTTGGAGTCCAATTGTCTCATTTATCACATTTATAAGGTCAAAGTCCAAAATCAGTTCAATTAGTCCCACGTCAATCGTTTCACTTTAAAAGCGATGCAACCTAGTAATATCGGAAAAATATCGCTAAATACATGTTGGTACGAATATGTGACGCAACCGTTGTAACTCAAACGGACTGATACCGTTAGAAAGTCAATGAAATGTAGTTTTTGAAACTGTCTCTATTTCTTCAGCGCGCTAACGGCTGGATTGGTCCCACAGTAAAAAATGACTTATTTATCTAAATTTTAAATAAAGCGCTACCACAGCGCCCAGTGTAATGCTGAGTTCCAGCAATCATGTCAAATTAAGAAGAATGTTATTTCTTGGAGTCCAATTGTCTCATTTATCACATTTATAAGGTCAAAGTCCAAAATCAGTTCAATTAGTCCCACGGTCAATCGTTTCACTTTAAAAGCGATGCAACCTAGTAATATCGGAAAAATATCGCTAAATACATGTTGGTACGAATATGTGACGCAACCGTTGTAACTCAAACGGACTGATACCGTTAGAAAGTCAATGAAATGTAGTTTTTGAAACTGTCTCTATTTCTTCAGCGCGCGCTAACGGCTTGGATTGGTCCCACAGTAAAAAATGACTTATTTATCTAAATTTTAAATAAAGCGCTACCACAGCGCCCAGTGTAATGCTGAGTTCCAGCATCATGTCAAATTAAGAAGAATGTTATTCTTGGAGTCCAATTGTCTCATTTATCACATTTATAAGGTCAAAGTCCAAAATCAGTTCAATTAGTCCCACGGTCAATCGTTTCACTTAAAAGCGATGCAACCTAGTAATATCGGAAAAATATCGCTAAATACATGTTGGTACGAATATGTGACGCAACCGTTGTAACTCAAACGGACTGATACCGTTAGAAAGTCAATGAAATGTAGTTTTTGAAACTGTCTCTATTTCTTCAGCGCCGCTAACGGCTGGATTGGTCCCACAGTAAAAAATGACTTATTTATCTAAATTTTAAATAAAGCGCTACACAGCGCCCAGTGTAACTGAGTTCCAGCAATCATGTCAAATTAAGAAGAATGTTAATTCTTGGAGTCCAATTGTCTCATTTATCACATTTATAAGGTCAAAGTCCAAAATCAGTTCAATTAGTCCCACGGTCAATCGTTTCACTTTAAAAGCGATGCAACCTAGTAATATCGGAAAAATATCGCTAAATACATGTTGGTACGAATATGTGACGCAACCGTTGTAACTCAAACGGACTGATACCGTTAGAAAGTCAATGAAATGTAGTTTTTGAAACTGTCTCTATTTCTTCAGCGCGCGCTAACGGCTAGGATTGGTCCCACAGTAAAAAATGACTTATTTATCTAAATTTTAAATAAAGCGCTACCACAGCGCCCAGTGTAATGCTGAGTTCCAGCAATCATGTCAAATTAAGAAGAATGTTATTTCTTGGAGTCCAATTGTCTCATTTATCACATTTATAAGGTCAAAGTCCAAAATCAGTTCAATTAGTCCCACGGTCAATCGTTTCACTTTTAAAAGCGATGCAACCTAGTAATATCGGAAAAATATCGCTAAATACATGTTGGTACGAATATGTGACGCAACCGTTGTAACTCAAACGGACTGATACCGTTAGAAAGTCAATGAAATGTAGTTTTTGAAACTGTCTCTATTTCTTCAGCGCGCGCTAACGGCTTGGATTGGTCCCACTGTAAAAAATGACTTGATCTAAATATTTAAATAAAGCTAACAGCGTCCAGTGTAACTGCGGAGTTCCAGCATCATCAAAGTAAGAAGAATGTTAATTCTTGGAGTCCAATTGTCTCATTTATCACATTTATAAGGTCAAAGTCCAAAATCAGTTCAATTAGTCCCACGGTCAATCGTTTCACTTTAAAAGCGATGCAACCTAGTAATATCGGAAAAATATCGCTAAATACATGTTGGTACGAATATGTGACGCAACCGTTGTAACTCAAACGGACTGATACCGTTAGAAAGTCAATGAAATGTAGTTTTTGAAACTGTCTCTATTTCTTCAGCGCGCGCTAACGGCTTGGATTGGTCCCACTGTAAAAAATGACTTATCGAACTAAATATTTAAATAAAGAGCTAACAGAGCCCAGTGTAACTGCGGAGTTCCAGCATCATCAAATTGAGAAGAATGTTAATTCTTGGAGTCCAATTGTCTCATTTATCACATTTATAAGGTCAAAGTCCAAAATCAGTTCAATTAGTCCCACGGTCAATCGTTTCACTTTTAAAAGCGATGCAACCTAGTAATATCGGAAAAATATCGCTAAATACATGTTGGTACGAATATGTGACGCAACCGTTGTAACTCAAACGGACTGATACCGTTAGAAAGTCAATGAAATGTAGTTTTTGAAACTGTCTCTATTTCTTCAGCGCGCGCTAACGGCTGGATTGGTCCCACAGTAAAAAATGACTTTTATCTAAATTTTTAAATAAAGCGCTACCACAGCGCCCAGTGTAATGCTGAGTTCCAGCAATCATGTCAAATTAAGAAGAATGTTTTCTTGGAGTCCAATTGTCTCATTTATCACATTTATAAGGTCAAAGTCCAAAATCAGTTCAATTAAGTCCCACGTCAATCGTTTCACTTTTAAAAGCGATGCAACCTAGTAATATCGGAAAAATATCGCTAAATACATGTTGGTACGAATATGTGACGCAACCGTTGTAACTCAAACGGACTGATACCGTTAGAAAGTCAATGAAATGTAGTTTTTGAAACTGTCTCTATTTCTTCAGCGGCGCTAACGGCTGGATTGGTCCCACAGTAAAAAATGACTTATTTATCTAAATTTTAAATAAAAGCTACCACAGCGCCCAGTGTAATCGCTGAGTTCCAGCAATCATGTCAAATTAAGAAGAATGTTATTTCTTGGAGTCCAATTGTCTCATTTATCACATTTATAAGGTCAAAGTCCAAAATCAGTTCAATTAGTCCCACGGTCAATCGTTTCACTTTAAAAGCGATGCAACCTAGTAATATCGGAAAAATATCGCTAAATACATGTTGGTACGAATATGTGACGCAACCGTTGTAACTCAAACGGACTGATACCGTTAGAAAGTCAATGAAATGTAGTTTTTGAAACTGTCTCTATTTCTTCAGCGCGCGCTAACGGCTAGGATTGGTCCCACAGTAAAAAATGACTTATTTATCTAAATTTTTAAATAAAGCGCTACACAGCGCCCAGTGTAATCTGAGTTCCAGCAATCATGTCAAATTAAGAAGAATGTTAATTCTTGGAGTCCAATTGTCATTTATCACATTTATAAGGTCAAAGTCCAAAATCAGTTCAATTAGTCCCACGGTCAATCGTTTCACTTTTAAAAGCGATGCAACCTAGTAATATCAGAAAAATATCGCTAAATACATGTTGGTACGAATATGTGACGCAACCGTTGTAACTCAAACGGACTGATACCGTTAGAAAGTCAATGAAATGTAGTTTTTGAAACTGTCTCTATTTCTTCAGCGCGCGCTAACGGCTTGGATTGGTCCCAGTAAAAAATGACTTATTATCTAAATTTTAAATAAAGCGCTACCACAGCCCAGTGTAATGCTGAGTTCCAGCAATCATGTCAAATTAAGAAGAATGTTATTCTTGGAGTCCAATTGTCTCATTTATCACATTTATAAGGTCAAAGTCCAAAATCAGTTCAATTAGTCCCACGGTCAATCGTTTCACTTTAAAAGCGATGCAACCTAGTAATATCGGAAAAATATCGCTAAATACATGTTGGTACGAATATGTGACGCAACCGTTGTAACTCAAACGGACTGATACCGTTAGAAAGTCAATGAAATGTAGTTTTTGAAACTGTCTCTATTTCTTCAGCGCGCGCTAACGGCTGGATTGGTCCCACAGTAAAAAATGACTTATTTATCTAAATTTTAAATAAAGCGCTACACAGCGCCCAGTGTAACTGAGTTCCAGCAATCATGTCAAATTAAGAAGAATGTTAATTCTTGGAGTCCAATTGTCTCATTTATCACATTTATAAGGTCAAAGTCCAAAATCAGTTCAATTAGTCCCACGGTCAATCGTTTCACTTTAAAAGCGATGCAACCTAGTAATATCGGAAAAATATCGCTAAATACATGTTGGTACGAATATGTGACGCAACCGTTGTAACTCAAACGGACTGATACCGTTAGAAAGTCAATGAAATGTAGTTTTTGAAACTGTCTCTATTTCTTCAGCGCGCGCTAACGGCTGGATTGGTCCCAGTAAAAAATGACTTATTTATCTAAATTTTAAATAAAGCGCTACCACAGCGCCCAGTGTAATGCTGAGTTCCAGCAATCATGTCAAATTAAGAAGAATGTTATTCTTGGAGTCCAATTGTCTCATTTATCACATTTATAAGGTCAAAGTCCAAAATCAGTTCAATTAGTCCCACGGTCAATCGTTTCACTTTAAAAGCGATGCAACCTAGTAATATCGGAAAAATATCGCTAAATACATGTTGGTACGAATATGTGACGCAACCGTTGTAACTCAAACGGACTGATACCGTTAGAAAGTCAATGAAATGTAGTTTTTGAAACTGTCTCTATTTCTTCAGCGCGCGCTAACGGCTGGATTGGTCCCACGTAAAAAATGACTTATTATCTAAATTTTAAATAAAGCGCTAACAGAGCCCAGTGTAATGCGGAGTTCCAGCATCATCAAATTAAGAAGAATGTTAATTCTTGGAGTCCAATTGTCTCATTTATCACATTTATAAGGTCAAAGTCCAAAATCAGTTCAATTAGTCCCACGGTCAATCGTTTCACTTTAAAAGCGATGCAACCTAGTAATATCAGAAAAATATCGCTAAATACATGTTGGTACGAATATGTGACGCAACCGTTGTAACTCAAACGGACTGATACCGTTAGAAAGTCAATGAAATGTAGTTTTTGAAACTGTCTCTATTTCTTCAGCGCGCGCTAACGGCTAGGATTGGTCCCACAGTAAAAAATGACTTATTTATCTAAATTTTAAATAAAGCGCTACAGCGCCCAGTGTAATGCTGAGTTCCAGCAATCATGTCAAATTAAGAAGAATGTTATTTCTTGGAGTCCAATTGTCTCATTTATCACATTTATAAGGTCAAAGTCCAAAATCAGTTCAATTAGTCCCACAGTCAATCGTTTCACTTTAAAAGCGATGCAACCTAGTAATATCGGAAAAATATCGCTAAATACATGTTGGTACGAATATGTGACGCAACCGTTGTAACTCAAACGGACTGATACCGTTAGAAAGTCAATGAAATGTAGTTTTTGAAACTGTCTCTATTTCTTCAGCGCGCGCTAACGGCTAGGATTGGTCCCACAGTAAAAAATGACTTATTTATCTAAATTTTAAATAAAGCGCTACACAGCGCCCAGTGTAATGCTGAGTTCCAGCAATCATGTCAAATTAAGAAGAATGTTATTCTTGGAGTCCAATTGTCTCATTTATCACATTTATAAGGTCAAAGTCCAAAATCAGTTCAATTAGTCCCACGGTCAATCGTTTCACTTTTAAAAGCGATGCAACCTAGTAATATCGGAAAAATATCGCTAAATACATGTTGGTACGAATATGTGACGCAACCGTTGTAACTCAAACGGACTGATACCGTTAGAAAGTCAATGAAATGTAGTTTTTGAAACTGTCTCTATTTCTTCAGCGCGCGCTAACGGCTAGGATTGGTCCCACAGTAAAAAATGACTTATTTATCTAAATTTTAAATAAAGCGCTACCACAGCGCCCAGTGTAATGCTGAGTTCCAGCAATCATGTCAAATTAAGAAGAATGTTATTTCTTGGAGTCCAATTGTCTCATTTATCACATTTATAAGGTCAAAGTCCAAAATCAGTTCAATTAGTCCCACGGTCAATCGTTTCACTTTTAAAAGCGATGCAACCTAGTAATATCGGAAAAATATCGCTAAATACATGTTGGTACGAATATGTGACGCAACCGTTGTAACTCAAACGGACTGATACCGTTAGAAAGTCAATGAAATGTAGTTTTTGAAACTGTCTCTATTTCTTCAGCGCGCGTAACGGCTTGGATTGGTCCCACAAAAAATGACTTATTATCTAAATTTTTAAATAAAGCGCTAACAGAGCCCAGTGTAACTGCGGAGTTCCAGCATCATCAAATTAAGAAGAATGTTAATTCTTGGAGTCCAATTGTCTCATTTATCACATTTATAAGGTCAAAGTCCAAAATCAGTTCAATTAGTCCCACGGTCAATCGTTTCACTTTTAAAAGCGATGCAACCTAGTAATATCGGAAAAATATCGCTAAATACATGTTGGTACGAATATGTGACGCAACCGTTGTAACTCAAACGGACTGATACCGTTAGAAAGTCAATGAAATGTAGTTTTTGAAACTGTCTCTATTTCTTCAGCGCGCGCTAACGGCTTGGATTGGTCCCACTGTAAAAAATGACTTATACTAATATTTAAATAAAGAGCTAACAGAGCCCAGTGTAATGCGGAGTTCCAGCATCATACCAAATGAGAAGAATGTTAATTCTTGGAGTCCAATTGTCTCATTTATCACATTTATAAGGTCAAAGTCCAAAATCAGTTCAATTAGTCCCACGGTCAATCGTTTCACTTTTAAAAGCGATGCAACCTAGTAATATCGGAAAAATATCGCTAAATACATGTTGGTACGAATATGTGACGCAACCGTTGTAACTCAAACGGACTGATACCGTTAGAAAGTCAATGAAATGTAGTTTTTGAAACTGTCTCTATTTCTTCAGCGCGCGCTAACGGCTGGATTGGTCCCACAGTAAAAAATGACTTATTTATCTAAATTTTAAATAAAGCGCTACCACAGCGCCCAGTGTAATGCTGAGTTCCAGCAATCATGTCAAATTAAGAAGAATGTTATTTCTTGGAGTCCAATTGTCTCATTTATCACATTTATAAGGTCAAAGTCCAAAATCAGTTCAATTAGTCCCACGTCAATCGTTTCACTTTAAAAGCGATGCAACCTAGTAATATCAGAAAAATATCGCTAAATACATGTTGGTACGAATATGTGACGCAACCGTTGTAACTCAAACGGACTGATACCGTTAGAAAGTCAATGAAATGTAGTTTTTGAAACTGTCTCTATTTCTTCAGCGGCGCTAACGGCTAGGATTGGTCCCACAGTAAAAAATGACTTATTTATCTAAATTTTAAATAAAGCGCTACCACAGCGCCCAGTGTAATCGCTGAGTTCCAGCAATCATGTCAAATTGAAGAATGTTATTCTTGGAGTCCAATTGTCTCATTTATCAATTTATAAGGTCAAGTCCAAAATCAGTTCAATTAAGTCCCACAGTCAATCGTTTCACTGTTAAAAGCGATGCAACCTAGTAATATCAGAAAAATATCGCTAAATACATGTTGGTACGAATATATGACGCAACCGTTGTACTCAAACGGACTTGATACCGTTAGAAAGTCAATGAAATGTAGTTTTTGAAACTGTCTCTATTTCTTCAGCGCGCGCTAACGGCTAGGATTGGTCCCACAGTAAAAATGACTTATTTATCTAAATTTTTAAATAAAGCGCTACCACAGCGCCCAGTGTAATGCTGAGTTCCAGCAATCATGTCAAATTAAGAAGAATGTTATTTCTTGGAGTCCAATTGTCTCATTTATCACATTTATAAGGTCAAAGTCCAAAATCAGTTCAATTAAGTCCCACAGTCAATCGTTTCACTGTTAAAAGCGATGCAACCTAGTAATATCAGAAAAATATCGCTAAATACATGTTGGTACGAATATGTGACGCAACCGTTGTAACTCAAACGGACTGATACCGTTAGAAAGTCAATGAAATGTAGTTTTTGAAACTGTCTCTATTTCTTCAGCGCGCGCTAACGGCTAGGATTGGTCCCACAGTAAAAAATGACTTATTTAAAAATTTTTTAAATAAAGCGCTACCACAGCGCCCAGTGTAATCGCTGAGTTCCAGCAATCATGTCAAATTAAGAAGAATGTTATTTCTTGGAGTCCAATTGTCTCATTTATCACATTTATAAGGTCAAAGTCCAAAATCAGTTCAATTAAGTCCCACAGTCAATCGTTTCACTGTTAAAAGCGATGCAACCTAGTAATATCAGAAAAATATCGCTAAATACATGTTGGTACGAATATGTGACGCAACCGTTGTAACTCAAACGGACTGATACCGTTAGAAAGTCAATGAAATGTAGTTTTTGAAATTGTTTCTATTTCTTCAGCGCGCGCTAACGGCTAGGATTGGTGCCACAGTAAAAAATGACTTATTTATCTAAATTTTTAAATAAAGCGCTACCACAGCGCCCAGTGTAATCGCTGAGTTCCAGCAATCATGTCAAATTAAGAAGAATGTTATTTCTTGGAGTCCAATTGTCTCATTTATCACATTTATAAGGTCAAAGTCCAAAATCAGTTCAATTAAGTCCCACAGTCAATCGTTTCACTGTTAAAAGCGATGCAACCTAGTAATATCAGAAAAATATCGCTAAATACATGTTGGTACGAATATGTGACGCAACCGTTGTAACTCAAACGGACTGATACCGTTAGAAAGTCAATGAAATGTAGTTTTTGAAACTGTCTCTATTTCTTCAGCGCGCGCTAACGGCTAGGATTGGTCCCACAGTAAAAAATGACTTATTTATCTAAATTTTTAAATAAAGCGCTACCACAGCGCCCAGTGTAATGCTGAGTTCCAGCAATCATGTCAAATTAAGAAGAATGTTATTTCTTGGAGTCCAATTGTCTCATTTATCACATTTATAAGGTCAAAGTCCAAAATCAGTTCAATTAAGTCCCACAGTCAATCGTTTCACTGTTAAAAGCGATGCAACCTAGTAATATCAGAAAAATATCGCTAAATACATGTTGGTACGAATATGTGACGCAACCGTTGTAACTCAAACGGACTGATACCGTTAGAAAGTCAATGAAATGTAGTTTTTGAAACTGTCTCTATTTCTTCAGCGCGCGCTAACGGCTAGGATTGGTCCCACAGTAAAAAATGACTTATTTATCTAAATTTTTAAATAAAGCGCTACCACAGCGCCCAGTGTAATCGCTGAGTTCCAGCAATCATGTCAAATTAAGAAGAATGTTATTTCTTGGAGTCCAATTGTCTCATTTATCACATTTATAAGGTCAAAGTCCAAAATCAGTTCAATTAAGTCCCACAGTCAATCGTTTCACTGTTAAAAGCGATGCAACCTAGTAATATCAGAAAAATATCGCTAAATACATGTTGGTACGAATATGTGACGCAACCGTTGTAACTCAAACGGACTGATACCGTTAGAAAGTCAATGAAATGTAGTTTTTGAAACTGTCTCTATTTCTTCAGCGCGCGCTAACGGCTAGGATTGGTCCCACAGTAAAAAATGACTTATTTATCTAAATTTTTAAATAAAGCGCTACCACAGCGCCCAGTGTAATCGCTGAGTTCCAGCAATCATGTCAAATTAAGAAGAATGTTATTTCTTGGAGTCCAATTGTCTCATTTATCACATTTATAAGGTCAAAGTCCAAAATCAGTTCAATTAAGTCCCACAGTCAATCGTTTCACTGTTAAAAGCGATGCAACCTAGTAATATCAGAAAAATATCGCTAAATACATGTTGGTACGAATATGTGACGCAACCGTTGTAACTCAAACGGACTGATACCGTTAGAAAGTCAATGAAATGTAGTTTTTGAAACTGTCTCTATTTCTTCAGCGCGCGCTAACGGCTAGGATTGGTCCCACAGTAAAAAATGACTTATTTATCTAAATTTTTAAATAAAGCGCTACCACAGCGCCCAGTGTAATCGCTGAGTTCCAGCAATCATGTCAAATTAAGAAGAATGTTATTTCTTGGAGTCCAATTGTCTCATTTATCACATTTATAAGGTCAAAGTCCAAAATCAGTTCAATTAAGTCCCACAGTCAATCGTTTCACTGTTAAAAGCGATGCAACCTAGTAATATCAGAAAAATATCGCTAAATACATGTTGGTACGAATATGTGACGCAACCGTTGTAACTCAAACGGACTGATACCGTTAGAAAGTCAATGAAATGTAGTTTTTGAAACTGTCTCTATTTCTTCAGCGCGCGCTAACGGCTAGGATTGGTCCCACAGTAAAAAATGACTTATTTATCTAAATTTTTAAATAAAGCGCTACCACAGCGCCCAGTGTAATCGCTGAGTTCCAGCAATCATGTCAAATTAAGAAGAATGTTATTTCTTGGAGTCCAATTGTCTCATTTATCACATTTATAAGGTCAAAGTCCAAAATCAGTTCAATTAAGTCCCACAGTCAATCGTTTCACTGTTAAAAGCGATGCAACCTAGTAATATCAGAAAAATATCGCTAAATACATGTTGGTACGAATATGTGACGCAACCGTTGTAACTCAAACGGACTGATACCGTTAGAAAGTCAATGAAATGTAGTTTTTGAAACTGTCTCTATTTCTTCAGCGCGCGCTAACGGCTAGGATTGGTCCCACAGTAAAAAATGACTTATTTATCTAAATTTTTAAATAAAGCGCTACCACAGCGCCCAGTGTAATGCTGAGTTCCAGCAATCATGTCAAATTAAGAAGAATGTTATTTCTTGGAGTCCAATTGTCTCATTTATCACATTTATAAGGTCAAAGTCCAAAATCAGTTCAATTAAGTCCCACAGTCAATCGTTTCACTGTTAAAAGCGATGCAACCTAGTAATATCAGAAAAATATCGCTAAATACATGTTGGTACGAATATGTGACGCAACCGTTGTAACTCAAACGGACTGATACCGTTAGAAAGTCAATGAAATGTAGTTTTTGAAACTGTCTCTATTTCTTCAGCGCGCGCTAACGGCTAGGATTGGTCCCACAGTAAAAAATGACTTATTTATCTAAATTTTTAAATAAAGCGCTACCACAGCGCCCAGTGTAATCGCTGAGTTCCAGCAATCATGTCAAATTAAGAAGAATGTTATTTCTTGGAGTCCAATTGTCTCATTTATCACATTTATAAGGTCAAAGTCCAAAATCAGTTCAATTAAGTCCCACAGTCAATCGTTTCACTGTTAAAAGCGATGCAACCTAGTAATATCAGAAAAATATCGCTAAATACATGTTGGTACGAATATGTGACGCAACCGTTGTAACTCAAACGGACTGATACCGTTAGAAAGTCAATGAAATGTAGTTTTTGAAACTGTCTCTATTTCTTCAGCGCGCGCTAACGGCTAGGATTGGTCCCACAGTAAAAAATGACTTATTTATCTAAATTTTTAAATAAAGCGCTACCACAGCGCCCAGTGTAATCGCTGAGTTCCAGCAATCATGTCAAATTAAGAAGAATGTTATTTCTTGGAGTCCAATTGTCTCATTTATCACATTTATAAGGTCAAAGTCCAAAATCAGTTCAATTAAGTCCCACAGTCAATCGTTTCACTGTTAAAAGCGATGCAACCTAGTAATATCAGAAAAATATCGCTAAATACATGTTGGTACGAATATGTGACGCAACCGTTGTAACTCAAACGGACTGATACCGTTAGAAAGTCAATGAAATGTAGTTTTTGAAACTGTCTCTATTTCTTCAGCGCGCGCTAACGGCTAGGATTGGTCCCACAGTAAAAAATGACTTATTTATCTAAATTTTTAAATAAAGCGCTACCACAGCGCCCAGTGTAATCGCTGAGTTCCAGCAATCATGTCAAATTAAGAAGAATGTTATTTCTTGGAGTCCAATTGTCTCATTTATCACATTTATAAGGTCAAAGTCCAAAATCAGTTCAATTAAGTCCCACAGTCAATCGTTTCACTGTTAAAAGCGATGCAACCTAGTAATATCAGAAAAATATCGCTAAATACATGTTGGTACGAATATGTGACGCAACCGTTGTAACTCAAACGGACTGATACCGTTAGAAAGTCAATGAAATGTAGTTTTTGAAACTGTCTCTATTTCTTCAGCGCGCGCTAACGGCTAGGATTGGTCCCACAGTAAAAAATGACTTATTTATCTAAATTTTTAAATAAAGCGCTACCACAGCGCCCAGTGTAATCGCTGAGTTCCAGCAATCATGTCAAATTAAGAAGAATGTTATTTCTTGGAGTCCAATTGTCTCATTTATCACATTTATAAGGTCAAAGTCCAAAATCAGTTCAATTAAGTCCCACAGTCAATCGTTTCACTGTTAAAAGCGATGCAACCTAGTAATATCAGAAAAATATCGCTAAATACATGTTGGTACGAATATGTGACGCAACCGTTGTAACTCAAACGGACTGATACCGTTAGAAAGTCAATGAAATGTAGTTTTTGAAACTGTCTCTATTTCTTCAGCGCGCGCTAACGGCTAGGATTGGTCCCACAGTAAAAAATGACTTATTTATCTAAATTTTTAAATAAAGCGCTACCACAGCGCCCAGTGTAATGCTGAGTTCCAGCAATCATGTCAAATTAAGAAGAATGTTATTTCTTGGAGTCCAATTGTCTCATTTATCACATTTATAAGGTCAAAGTCCAAAATCAGTTCAATTAAGTCCCACAGTCAATCGTTTCACTGTTAAAAGCGATGCAACCTAGTAATATCAGAAAAATATCGCTAAATACATGTTGGTACGAATATGTGACGCAACCGTTGTAACTCAAACGGACTGATACCGTTAGAAAGTCAATGAAATGTAGTTTTTGAAACTGTCTCTATTTCTTCAGCGCGCGCTAACGGCTAGGATTGGTCCCACAGTAAAAAATGACTTATTTATCTAAATTTTTAAATAAAGCGCTACCACAGCGCCCAGTGTAATCGCTGAGTTCCAGCAATCATGTCAAATTAAGAAGAATGTTATTTCTTGGAGTCCAATTGTCTCATTTATCACATTTATAAGGTCAAAGTCCAAAATCAGTTCAATTAAGTCCCACAGTCAATCGTTTCACTGTTAAAAGCGATGCAACCTAGTAATATCAGAAAAATATCGCTAAATACATGTTGGTACGAATATGTGACGCAACCGTTGTAACTCAAACGGACTGATACCGTTAGAAAGTCAATGAAATGTAGTTTTTGAAACTGTCTCTATTTCTTCAGCGCGCGCTAACGGCTAGGATTGGTCCCACAGTAAAAAATGACTTATTTATCTAAATTTTTAAATAAAGCGCTACCACAGCGCCCAGTGTAATCGCTGAGTTCCAGCAATCATGTCAAATTAAGAAGAATGTTATTTCTTGGAGTCCAATTGTCTCATTTATCACATTTATAAGGTCAAAGTCCAAAATCAGTTCAATTAAGTCCCACAGTCAATCGTTTCACTGTTAAAAGCGATGCAACCTAGTAATATCAGAAAAATATCGCTAAATACATGTTGGTACGAATATGTGACGCAACCGTTGTAACTCAAACGGACTGATACCGTTAGAAAGTCAATGAAATGTAGTTTTTGAAACTGTCTCTATTTCTTCAGCGCGCGCTAACGGCTAGGATTGGTCCCACAGTAAAAAATGACTTATTTATCTAAATTTTTAAATAAAGCGCTACCACAGCGCCCAGTGTAATCGCTGAGTTCCAGCAATCATGTCAAATTAAGAAGAATGTTATTTCTTGGAGTCCAATTGTCTCATTTATCACATTTATAAGGTCAAAGTCCAAAATCAGTTCAATTAAGTCCCACAGTCAATCGTTTCACTGTTAAAAGCGATGCAACCTAGTAATATCAGAAAAATATCGCTAAATACATGTTGGTACGAATATGTGACGCAACCGTTGTAACTCAAACGGACTGATACCGTTAGAAAGTCAATGAAATGTAGTTTTTGAAACTGTCTCTATTTCTTCAGCGCGCGCTAACGGCTAGGATTGGTCCCACAGTAAAAAATGACTTATTTATCTAAATTTTTAAATAAAGCGCTACCACAGCGCCCAGTGTAATCGCTGAGTTCCAGCAATCATGTCAAATTAAGAAGAATGTTATTTCTTGGAGTCCAATTGTCTCATTTATCACATTTATAAGGTCAAAGTCCAAAATCAGTTCAATTAAGTCCCACAGTCAATCGTTTCACTGTTAAAAGCGAAGCAACCTAGTAATATCAGAAAAGTATCGCTAAATACATGTTGCTACGAATATGTGACGCAACCGTTGTAACTCAAACGGACTGATACCGTTAGAAAGTCAATGAAATGTAGTTTTTGAAACTGTCTCTATTTCTTCAGCGCGCGCTAACGGCTAGGATTAGTCCCACAGTAAAAAATGACTTATTTATCTAAATTTTTAAATAAAGCGCTACCACAGCGCCCAGTGTAATCGCTGAGTTCCAGCAATCATGTCAAATTAAGAAGAATGTTATTTCTTGGAGTCCAATTGTCTCATTTATCACATTTATAAGGTCAAAGTCAGTTCAATTAAGTCCCACAGTCAATCGTTTCACTGTTAAAAGCGATGCAACCTAGTAATATCAGAAAAATATCGCTAAATACATGTTGGTACGAATATGTGACGCAACCGTTGTAACTCAAACGGACTGATACCGTTAGAAAGTCAATGAAATGTAGTTTTTGAAACTGTCTCTATTTCTTCAGCGCGCGCTAACGGCTAGGATTGGTCCCACAGTAAAAATGACTTATTTATCTAAATTTTTAAATAAAGCGCTACCACAGCGCCCAGTGTAATCGCTGAGTTCCAGCAATCATGTCAAATTAAGAAGAATGTTATTTCTTGGAGTCCAATTGTCATTTATCACATTTATAAGGTCAAAGTCCAAAATCAGTTCAATTAAGTCCCACAGTCAATCGTTTCACTGTTAAAAGCGATGCAACCTAGTAATATCAGAAAAATATCGCTAAATACATGTTGGTACGAATATGTGACGCAACCGTTGTAACTCAAACGGACTGATACCGTTAGAAAGTCAATGAAATGTAGTTTTTGAAACTGTCTCTATTTCTTCAGCGCGCGCTAACGGCTAGGATTGGTCCCACAGTAAAAATGACTTATTTATCTAAATTTTTAAATAAAGCGCTACCACAGCGCCCAGTGTAATCGCTGAGTTCCAGCAATCATGTCAAATTAAGAAGAATGTTATTTCTTGGAGTCCAATTGTCTCATTTATCACATTTATAAGGTCAAAGTCAGTTCAATTAAGTCCCACAGTCAATCGTTTCACTGTTAAAAGCGATGCAACCTAGTAATATCAGAAAAATATCGCTAAATACATGTTGGTACGAATATGTGACGCAACCGTTGTAACTCAAACGGACTGATACCGTTAGAAAGTCAATGAAATGTAGTTTTTGAAACTGTCTCTATTTCTTCAGCGCGCGCTAACGGCTAGGATTGGTCCCACAGTAAAAAATGACTTATTTATCTAAATTTTTAAATAAAGCGCTACCCAGCGCCCAGTGTAATCGCTGAGTTCCAGCAATCATGTCAAATTAAGAAGAATGTTATTTCTTGGAGTCCAATTGTGTCATTTATCACATTTATAAGGTCAAAGTCCAAAATCAGTTCAATTAAGTCCCACAGTCAATCGTTTCACTGTTAAAAGCGATGCAACCTAGTAATATCAGAAAAATATCGCTAAATACATGTTGGTACGAATATGTGACGCAACCGTTGTAACTCAAACGGACTGATACCGTTAGAAAGTCAATGAAATGTAGTTTTTGAAACTGTCTCTATTTCTTCAGCGCGCGCTAACGGCTAGGATTGGATCCACAGTAAATATGACTTATTTATCTAAATTTTTAAATAAAGCGTTACCACAGCGCCCATTGTAATTTCTGAGTTCCAGCAATCATGTCAAATTAAAAAGAATGTTATTTCTTGAAGTCCAATTGTCTCATTTATCACATTTATAAGGTCAAAAACCAAAATCAGTTCAATTAAGTCCCACAGTCAATCGTTTCACTGACTTATATTTTGCATCGCTTTTAACAGTGAAACGATTGACTGTGGGACTTAATTGAACCGATTTTGGACTTTGACCTTATAAATGTGATAAATGAGACAATTGGACTTCAAGAAATAACATTCTTTTTAATTTGACATGATTGCTGGAACTCAGAAACTACAATGGGCGCTGTGGTAGCGTTTTATTTAGAAATTTAGATAAATAAGTCATTTTTTACTGTGGCACCAATCCTAGCCGTTATCGCGCGCTGAAAAAATAGAGACAGTTTCAAAAACTACATTTTACTGACTTTCTAACAGTATCAATCCGTTTGAGTTACAACGGTTGCGTCACATATTTGTACCAACATGTATTTAGCGATATTTTTCTGACATTACTAGGTTGCATCGCTTTTAACAGTGAAACGATTGACTGTGGGACTTAATTGAACTGATTTTGGACTTTGACCTTATAAATGTGATAAATGAGACAATTAGACTCCAAGAAATAACATTCTTCTTAATTTGACATGATTGCCGGAACTCAGCAATTACACTGGGCGCTGTGGTAACGCTTTATTTAAAAATTTAGATAAATAAGTCATTTTTACTGCGGAACCAATCCTAGCCATTAGCGCGCGCTGAGGAAATAGAGACAGTTTCAATAACTACATTTCATTGACTTTCCAACGGTATCAGTCCGTTTGAGTTACAACGGTTGCGTCACATATTCGTACCAACATGTATTTAGCGATATTTTTCTGATATTACTAGGTTGCATCGCTTTTAACAGTGAAACGATTGTCTGTGGGACTTAATTAAACTGATTTTGGACTTTGACTTATAAATGTGATAAATGAGACAATTGACTCCAAGAAATAACATTCTTCTTAATTTGACATGATTGCTGGAACTCAGCATTACACTGGGTGCTGTGGTAGCGCTTTATTTAAAAATTTAGATAAATAAGTCAATTTCTGTGGACCAATCCTAGCCGTTAGCGCGCGCTGAAGAAATAGAGACAGTTTCAAAAACTACATTTCATTGACTTTCTAACGGTATCAGTCGTTTGAGTTACAACGGTTGCGTCACATATTCGTACCAACATGTATTTAGCGATATTTTTCTGATATTACTAGGTTGCATCGCTTTTAACAGTGAAACGATTGACTGTGGGACTTAATTGAACTGATTTTGGACTTTGACCTTATAAATGTGATAAATGACACAATTGGACTCCAAGAAATAACATTCTTTTAATTTGACATGATTGCTGGAACTCAGCGATTACACTGGGCGCTGTGGTAGCGCTTTATTTAAAAATTTAGATAAATAAGTCATTTTTTACTGTGGGACCAATCCTAGCCGTTAGCGCGCGCTGAAGAAATAGAGACAGTTTCAAAAACTACATTTCATGACTTTCTAACGGTATCAGTCCGTTTGAGTTACAACGGTTGCGTCACATATTCGTACCAACATGTATTTAGCGATATTTTTCTGATATTACTAGGTTGCATCGCTTTTAACAGTGAAACGATTGACTGTGGGACTTAATTGAACTGATTTTGGACTTTGACCTTATAAATGTGATAAATGAGACAATTGGACTCCAAGAAATAACATTCTTCTTAATTTGACATGATTGCTGGAACTCAGCAATTACACTGGGCGCTGTGGTAGCGCTTTATTTAAAAATTTAGATAAATAAGTCATTTTTACTGTGGGACCAATCCTAGCCGTTAGCGCGCGCTGAAGAAATAGAGACAGTTTCAAAAACTACATTTCATTGACTTTCTAACGGTATCAGTCCGTTTGAGTTACAACGGTTGCGTCACATATTCGTACCAACATGTATTTAGCGATATTTTCTGATATTACTAGGTTGCATCGCTTTTAACAGTGAAACGATTGACTGTGGGACTTAATTGAACTGATTTTGGACTTTGACCTTATAAATGTGATAAATGACACAATTGGACTCCAAGAAATAACATTCTTCTTAATTTGACATGATTGCTGGAACTCAGCAATTACACTGGGCGCTGTGGTAGCGCTTTATTTAAAAATTTAGATAAATAAGTCATTTTTACTGTGGGACCAATCCTAGCCGTTAGCGCGCGCTGAAGAAATAGAGACAGTTTCAAAAACTACATTTCATTGACTTTCTAACGGTATCAGTCCGTTTGAGTTACAACGGTTGCGTCACATATTCGTACCAACATGTATTTAGCGATATTTTTCTGATATTACTAGGTTGCATCGCTTTTAACAGTGAAACGATTGACTGTGGGACTTAATTGAACTGATTTTGGACTTTGACCTTATAATGTGATAAATGACACAATTGGACTCCAAGAAATAACATTCTTCTTAATTTGACATGATTGCTGGAACTCAGCGATTACACTGGGCGCTGTGGTAGCGCTTTATTTAAAAATTTAGATAAATAAGTCATTTTTACTGTGGGACCAATCCTAGCCGTTAGCGCGCGCTGAAGAAATAGAGACAGTTTCAAAACTACATTTCATTGACTTTCTAACGGTATCAGTCCGTTTGAGTTACAACGGTTGCGTCACATATTCGTACAACATGTATTTAGCGATATTTTCTGACATTACTAGGTTGCATCGCTTTTAACAGTGAAACGATTGACTGTGGGACTTAATTGAACTGATTTTGGACTTTGACCTTATAAATGTGATAAATGAACAATTGGACTCAAGAAATAACATTCTTCTTAATTTGACATGATTGCTGGAACTCAAATTACACTGGGCGCTGTGGTAGCGCTTTATTTAAAAATTTAGATAAATAAGTCATTTTTACTGTGGACCAATCCTAGCCGTTAGCGCGCGAGAAGATTTCAAAAACTACATTTCATTGACTTTCTAACGTATCAGTCCGTTTGAGTTACAACGGTTGCGTCACATATTGTACCAACATGTATTTAGCAATATTTTTCTGACATTACTAGGTTGCATCGCTTTTAACAGTGAAACGATTGATGTGGGACTTAATTGAACTGATTTTGGACTTTGACCTTATAAATGTGATAAGTGACACAATTGGACTCAAGAAAAATAACTTCTTCTTAATTTGACATGATTGCTGGAACTCAGCATTACACTGGGCGCTGTGGTAGCGCTTTATTTAAAATTTAGATAAATAAGTCATTTTTTTGTGTGGGACCAATCCTAGCCGTTAGCGTGCGCTGAAGAAATAGAGACAGTTTCAAAAACTACATTTATTGTCTTCTAACGGACTAGTCCGTTTGAGTTACAACGGTTGCGTCACATATTCGTACCAACATGTATTTAGCGATATTTTTCTGATATTACTAGGTTGCATCGCTTTTAACAGTGAAACGATTGTCTGACTGTGGGGACTTAATGAACTGATTTGGACTTTGACCTTATAAATGTTGAAAAGATACAATTGGACCAAGAAATAACTCTTCTCTAACTTTGCACACATATTGCTGGAACTCCGAATTACACTGGGCCTGTGGTACGCTTTATTGTAAAATATATATATAATAAGTTCCATTTTGTACTGGGACCACTCCTAGCCGATTAGCTCAGCTAGAGAGCGTTCCAAAACTACATTTTCATATATTCTAAACGGTTACTCAAGTCCCGTTTGAGTTACATACGGTCTGCGTCACATATTTTCGGACAACATGTATTTAGCAATTTTTTCTGATATTTACTAGGGTTGCATCGCTTTTAACAGTGAAACGAATTGTTGCTGGGACTTAATTGAAACTTGATTGTGGGACTTTGACCTGATAATGTGATTACAGTGACACAATTGGACTCAGCAAGAAATAACACTTCTCTTAATTTGACCATGGATGCTTGAACTCAGCATTACAACTGGCGCTGTGGTGAGCGCTTTATTTAAAATTTAGATTAAAATATAAGTACATTTTTCTTGTTTGTGGGACCATATACTAGCGTTAGCGCTGCGCTGAGAAATAGAGAAGTTAAAAAACTACTATTTATTGACTATTCTACAAGGACAATACGTTTGAGTTAGCAACGGTTGCGTTCACATATTCGTGACCAACATGTATATTAGCGATTTTTTTCTGATATTACAGGTTGCACGCTTTTAACAAGTGAAACATTGCTGTGGACTTAAATTGAACTGATTCTTCAGGACTTGACCTTATATAAGTTGTATAACATGACCACACTAGTGAGACTCCAAGAAATAACACTTCTTCTATTGTTGGACATGATTGCTGATCTCAGCAATTACACAGGGCGTGTGTAACGCATTTTTTAAAATTTATAATAAGTCATTTTATACTGTGGAACCAATCCTAGCCGTTAGCAGGCGCCTAAAGAAAATAGAGACAGTTGTCAAAACTACCATTTTAGTTGAGCTTTCTAACGGTATCAAGTCCGTAACCCCCTTCCCCCCCCCCCCCCCCCCCCC
>JASGCC010002983.1:0-25843 GCA_030067915.1 Hydractinia echinata | reverse complement strand
CAAGTCTCATGGGTTTTAGTGGTGAAAAAATAATTTTAAAAATCGTTCGGGAAATGAGTTTACTCCCTGCTTACTTTCTTTGTATACATTCGACTATACGGGCCGAGTCCGGGATTTACGGGAAATCGCGGGTTTTCGGTTGCCGGCGATTAAACTGCTTTCATTCGGCGTCTCATCAAAAATGAAAATATTTTTGAAAACTACAAGTCTCATGGGTTTTAGTGGTGAAAAAATAATTTTAAAAATCGTTCGGGAAATGAGTTTACTCCCTGCTTACTTTCTTTGTATACATTCGACTATACGGGCCGAGTCCGGGATTTACGGGAAATCGCGGGTTTTCGGTTGCCGGCGATTAAACTGCTTTCATTCGGCGTCTCATCAAATGAAAATATTTTTGAAAACTACAAGTCTCATGGGTTTTAGTGGTGAAAAAATAATTTTAAAAATCGTTCGGGAAATGAGTTTACTCCCTGCTTACTTTCTTTGTATACATTCGACTATACGGGCCGAGTCCGGGATTTACGGGAAATCGCGGGTTTTCGGTTGCCGGCGATTAAACTGCTTTCATTCGGCGTCTCATCAAAATGAAAATATTTTTGAAAACTACAAGTCTCATGGGTTTTAGTGGTGAAAAAATAATTTTAAAAATCGTTCGGGAAATGAGTTTACTCCCTGCTTACTTTCTTTGTATACATTCGACTATACGGGCCGAGTCCGGGATTTACGGGAAATCGCGGGTTTTCGGTTGCCGGCGATTAAACTGCTTTCATTCGGCGTCTCATCAAAATGAAAATATTTTTGAAAACTACAAGTCTCATGGGTTTTAGTGGTGAAAAAATAATTTTAAAAATCGTTCGGGAAATGAGTTTACTCCCTGCTTACTTTCTTTGTATACATTCGACTATACGGGATTTACGGGAAATCGCGGGTTTTCGGTTGCCGGCGATTAAACTGCTTTCATTCGGCGTCTCATCAAAATGAAAATATTTTTGAAAACTACAAGTCTCATGGGTTTTAGTGGTGAAAAAATAATTTTAAAAATCGTTCGGGAAATGAGTTTACTCCCTGCTTACTTTCTTTGTATACATTCGACTATACGGGCCGAGTCCGGGATTTACGGGAAATCGCGGGTTTTCGGTTGCCGGCGATTAAACTGCTTTCATTCGGCGTCTCATCAAAATGAAAATATTTTTGAAAACTACAAGTCTCATGGGTTTTAGTGGTGAAAAAATAATTTTAAAAATCGTTCGGGAAATGAGTTTACTCCCTGCTTACTTTCTTTGTATACATTCGACTATACGGGCCGAGTCCGGGATTTACGGGAAATCGCGGGTTTTCGGTTGCCGGCGATTAAACTGCTTTCATTCGGCGTCTCATCAAAATGAAAATATTTTTGAAAACTACAAGTCTCATGGGTTTTAGTGGTGAAAAAATAATTTTAAAAATCGTTCGGGAAATGAGTTTACTCCCTGCTTACTTTCTTTGTATACATTCGACTATACCGGGATTTACGGGAAATCGCGGGTTTTCGGTTGCCGGCGATTAAACTGCTTTCATTCGGCGTCTCATCAAAATGAAAATATTTTTGAAAACTACAAGTCTCATGGGTTTTAGTGGTGAAAAAATAATTTTAAAAATCGTTCGGGAAATGAGTTTACTCCCTGCTTACTTTCTTTGTATACATTCGACTATACGGGCCGAGTCCGGGATTTACGGGAAATCGCGGGTTTTCGGTTGCCGGCGATTAAACTGCTTTCATTCGGCGTCTCATCAAAATGAAAATATTTTTGAAAACTACAAGTCTCATGGGTTTTAGTGGTGAAAAAATAATTTTAAAAATCGTTCGGGAAATGAGTTTACTCCCTGCTTACTTTCTTTGTATACATTCGACTATACGGGCCGAGTCCGGGATTTACGGGAAATCGCGGGTTTTCGGTTGCCGGCGATTAAACTGCTTTCATTCGGCGTCTCATCAAAATGAAAATATTTTTGAAAACTACAAGTCTCATGGGTTTTAGTGGTGAAAAAATAATTTTAAAAATCGTTCGGGAAATGAGTTTACTCCCTGCTTACTTTCTTTGTATACATTCGACTATACGGGCCGAGTCCGGGATTTACGGGAAATCGCGGGTTTTCGGTTGCCGGCGATTAAACTGCTTTCATTCGGCGTCTCATCAAATGAAAATATTTTTGAAAACTACAAGTCTCATGGGTTTTAGTGGTGAAAAAATAATTTTAAAAATCGTTCGGGAAATGAGTTTACTCCCTGCTTACTTTCTTTGTATACATTCGACTATACGGGCCGAGTCCGGGATTTACGGGAAATCGCGGGTTTTCGGTTGCCGGCGATTAAACTGCTTTCATTCGGCGTCTCATCAAAATGAAAATATTTTTGAAAACTACAAGTCTCATGGGTTTTAGTGGTGAAAAAATAATTTTAAAAATCGTTCGGGAAATGAGTTTACTCCCTGCTTACTTTCTTTGTATACATTCGACTATACGGGCCGAGTCCGGGATTTACGGGAAATCGCGGGTTTTCGGTTGCCGGCGATTAAACTGCTTTCATTCGGCGTCTCATCAAAATGAAAATATTTTTGAAAACTACAAGTCTCATGGGTTTTAGTGGTGAAAAAATAATTTTAAAAATCGTTCGGGAAATGAGTTTACTCCCTGCTTACTTTCTTTGTATACATTCGACTATACGGGCCGAGTCCGGGATTTACGGGAAATCGCGGGTTTTCGGTTGCCGGCGATTAAACTGCTTTCATTCGGCGTCTCATCAAAATGAAAATATTTTTGAAAACTACAAGTCTCATGGGTTTTAGTGGTGAAAAAATAATTTTAAAAATCGTTCGGGAAATGAGTTTACTCCCTGCTTACTTTCTTTGTATACATTCGACTATACGGGCCGAGTCCGGGATTTACGGGAAATCGCGGGTTTTCGGTTGCCGGCGATTAAACTGCTTTCATTCGGCGTCTCATCAAAATGAAAATATTTTTGAAAACTACAAGTCTCATGGGTTTTAGTGGTGAAAAAATAATTTTAAAAATCGTTCGGGAAATGAGTTTACTCCCTGCTTACTTTCTTTGTATACATTCGACTATACGGGCCGAGTCCGGGATTTACGGGAAATCGCGGGTTTTCGGTTGCCGGCGATTAAACTGCTTTCATTCGGCGTCTCATCAAAATGAAAATATTTTTGAAAACTACAAGTCTCATGGGTTTTAGTGGTGAAAAAATAATTTTAAAAATCGTTCGGGAAATGAGTTTACTCCCTGCTTACTTTCTTTGTATACATTCGACTATACGGGATTTACGGGAAATCGCGGGTTTTCGGTTGCCGGCGATTAAACTGCTTTCATTCGGCGTCTCATCAAAATGAAAATATTTTTGAAAACTACAAGTCTCATGGGTTTTAGTGGTGAAAAAATAATTTTAAAAATCGTTCGGGAAATGAGTTTACTCCCTGCTTACTTTCTTTGTATACATTCGACTATACGGGCCGAGTCCGGGATTTACGGGAAATCGCGGGTTTTCGGTTGCCGGCGATTAAACTGCTTTCATTCGGCGTCTCATCAAAATGAAAATATTTTTGAAAACTACAAGTCTCATGGGTTTTAGTGGTGAAAAAATAATTTTAAAAATCGTTCGGGAAATGAGTTTACTCCCTGCTTACTTTCTTTGTATACATTCGACTATACGGGCCGAGTCCGGGATTTACGGGAAATCGCGGGTTTTCGGTTGCCGGCGATTAAACTGCTTTCATTCGGCGTCTCATCAAAATGAAAATATTTTTGAAAACTACAAGTCTCATGGGTTTTAGTGGTGAAAAAATAATTTTAAAAATCGTTCGGGAAATGAGTTTACTCCCTGCTTACTTTCTTTGTATACATTCGACTATACGGGCCGAGTCCGGGATTTACGGGAAATCGCGGGTTTTCGGTTGCCGGCGATTAAACTGCTTTCATTCGGCGTCTCATCAAAATGAAAATATTTTTGAAAACTACAAGTCTCATGGGTTTTAGTGGTGAAAAAATAATTTTAAAAATCGTTCGGGAAATGAGTTTACTCCCTGCTTACTTTCTTTGTATACATTCGACTATACGGGATTTACGGGAAATCGCGGGTTTTCGGTTGCCGGCGATTAAACTGCTTTCATTCGGCGTCTCATCAAAATGAAAATATTTTTGAAAACTACAAGTCTCATGGGTTTTAGTGGTGAAAAAATAATTTTAAAAATCGTTCGGGAAATGAGTTTACTCCCTGCTTACTTTCTTTGTATACATTCGACTATACGGGCCGAGTCCGGGATTTACGGGAAATCGCGGGTTTTCGGTTGCCGGCGATTAAACTGCTTTCATTCGGCGTCTCATCAAATGAAAATATTTTTGAAAACTACAAGTCTCATGGGTTTTAGTGGTGAAAAAATAATTTTAAAAATCGTTCGGGAAATGAGTTTACTCCCTGCTTACTTTCTTTGTATACATTCGACTATACGGGCCGAGTCCGGGATTTACGGGAAATCGCGGGTTTTCGGTTGCCGGCGATTAAACTGCTTTCATTCGGCGTCTCATCAAAATGAAAATATTTTTGAAAACTACAAGTCTCATGGGTTTTAGTGGTGAAAAAATAATTTTAAAAATCGTTCGGGAAATGAGTTTACTCCCTGCTTACTTTCTTTGTATACAT
Organism: Hydractinia echinata; assembly: GCA_030067915.1. Lineage (NCBI taxonomy): Eukaryota > Metazoa > Cnidaria > Hydrozoa > Anthoathecata > Hydractiniidae > Hydractinia > Hydractinia echinata. The sequence goes on along the minus strand of JASGCC010002983.1, from coordinate 21,153 downwards.
TCGACTATAGGGCCGAGTCCGGATTTACGGGAAATCGCGGGTTTTCGGTTGCCGGCGATTAAACTGCTTTCATTCGGCGTCTCATCAAAAATGAAAATATTTTTGAAAACTACAAGTCTCATGGGTTTTAGTGGTGAAAAAATAATTTTAAAAATCGTTCGGGAAATGAGTTTACTCCCTGCTTACTTTCTTTGTATACATTCGACTATACGGGCCGAGTCCGGGATTTACGGGAAATCGCGGGTTTTCGGTTGCCGGCGATTAAACTGCTTTCATTCGGCGTCTCATCAAAATGAAAATATTTTTGAAAACTACAAGTCTCATGGGTTTTAGTGGTGAAAAAATAATTTTAAAAATCGTTCGGGAAATGAGTTTACTCCCTGCTTACTTTCTTTGTATACATTCGACTATACGGCCGATCCGGGATTTACGGGAAATCGCGGGTTTTCGGTTGCCGGCGATTAAACTGCTTTCATTCGGCGTCTCATTAAAATGAAAATATTTTTGAAAACTACAAGTCTCATGGGTTTTAGTGGTGAAAAAATAATTTTAAAAATCGTTCGGGAAATGAGTTTACTCCCTGCTTACTTTCTTTGTATACATTCGACTATACGGGCCGAGTCCGGGATTTACGGGAAATCGCGGGTTTTCGGTTGCCGGCGATTAAACTGCTTTCATTCGGCGTCTCATCAAAATGAAAATATTTTTGAAAACTACAAGTCTCATGGGTTTTAGTGGTGAAAAAATAATTTTAAAAATCGTTCGGGAAATGAGTTTACTCCCTGCTTACTTTCTTTGTATACATTCGACTATACGGGATTTACGGGAAATCGCGGGTTTTCGGTTGCCGGCGATTAAACTGCTTTCATTCGGCGTCTCATCAAAATGAAAATATTTTTGAAAACTACAAGTCTCATGGGTTTTAGTGGTGAAAAAATAATTTTAAAAATCGTTCGGGAAATGAGTTTACTCCCTGCTTACTTTCTTTGTATACATTCGACTATACGGGCCGAGTCCGGGATTTACGGGAAATCGCGGGTTTTCGGTTGCCGGCGATTAAACTGCTTTCATTCGGCGTCTCATCAAAATGAAAATATTTTTGAAAACTACAAGTCTCATGGGTTTTAGTGGTGAAAAAATAATTTTAAAAATCGTTCGGGAAATGAGTTTACTCCCTGCTTACTTTCTTTGTATACATTCGACTATACGGGCCGAGTCCGGGATTTACGGGAAATCGCGGGTTTTCGGTTGCCGGCGATTAAACTGCTTTCATTCGGCGTCTCATCAAAATGAAAATATTTTTGAAAACTACAAGTCTCATGGGTTTTAGTGGTGAAAAAATAATTTTAAAAATCGTTCGGGAAATGAGTTTACTCCCTGCTTACTTTCTTTGTATACATTCGACTATACGGGCCGAGTCCGGGATTTACGGGAAATCGCGGGTTTTCGGTTGCCGGCGATTAAACTGCTTTCATTCGGCGTCTCATCAAAATGAAAATATTTTTGAAAACTACAAGTCTCATGGGTTTTAGTGGTGAAAAAATAATTTTAAAAATCGTTCGGGAAATGAGTTTACTCCCTGCTTACTTTCTTTGTATACATTCGACTATACGGGCCGAGTCCGGGATTTACGGGAAATCGCGGGTTTTCGGTTGCCGGCGATTAAACTGCTTTCATTCGGCGTCTCATCAAAAATGAAAATATTTTTGAAAACTACAAGTCTCATGGGTTTTAGTGGTGAAAAAATAATTTTAAAAATCGTTCGGGAAATGAGTTTACTCCCTGCTTACTTTCTTTGTATACATTCGACTATACGGGCCGAGTCCGGGATTTACGGGAAATCGCGGGTTTTCGGTTGCCGGCGATTAAACTGCTTTCATTCGGCGTCTCATCAAAATGAAAATATTTTTGAAAACTACAAGTCTCATGGGTTTTAGTGGTGAAAAAATAATTTTAAAAATCGTTCGGGAAATGAGTTTACTCCCTGCTTACTTTCTTTGTATACATTCGACTATACGGGCCGAGTCCGGGATTTACGGGAAATCGCGGGTTTTCGGTTGCCGGCGATTAAACTGCTTTCATTCGGCGTCTCATCAAATGAAAATATTTTTGAAAACTACAAGTCTCATGGGTTTTAGTGGTGAAAAAATAATTTTAAAAATCGTTCGGGAAATGAGTTTACTCCCTGCTTACTTTCTTTGTATACATTCGACTATACGGGCCGAGTCCGGGATTTACGGGAAATCGCGGGTTTTCGGTTGCCGGCGATTAAACTGCTTTCATTCGGCGTCTCATCAAAATGAAAATATTTTTGAAAACTACAAGTCTCATGGGTTTTAGTGGTGAAAAAATAATTTTAAAAATCGTTCGGGAAATGAGTTTACTCCCTGCTTACTTTCTTTGTATACATTCGACTATACGGGCCGAGTCCGGGATTTACGGGAAATCGCGGGTTTTCGGTTGCCGGCGATTAAACTGCTTTCATTCGGCGTCTCATCAAATGAAAATATTTTTGAAAACTACAAGTCTCATGGGTTTTAGTGGTGAAAAAATAATTTTAAAAATCGTTCGGGAAATGAGTTTACTCCCTGCTTACTTTCTTTGTATACATTCGACTATACGGGCCGAGTCCGGGATTTACGGGAAATCGCGGGTTTTCGGTTGCCGGCGATTAAACTGCTTTCATTCGGCGTCTCATCAAATGAAAATATTTTTGAAAACTACAAGTCTCATGGGTTTTAGTGGTGAAAAAATAATTTTAAAAATCGTTCGGGAAATGAGTTTACTCCCTGCTTACTTTCTTTGTATACATTCGACTATACGGGCCGAGTCCGGGATTTACGGGAAATCGCGGGTTTTCGGTTGCCGGCGATTAAACTGCTTTCATTCGGCGTCTCATCAAAATGAAAATATTTTTGAAAACTACAAGTCTCATGGGTTTTAGTGGTGAAAAAATAATTTTAAAAATCGTTCGGGAAATGAGTTTACTCCCTGCTTACTTTCTTTGTATACATTCGACTATACGGGCCGAGTGGGATTTACGGGAAATCGCGGGTTTTCGGTTGCCGGCGATTAAACTGCTTTCATTCGGCGTCTCATCAAAATGAAAATATTTTTGAAAACTACAAGTCTCATGGGTTTTAGTGGTGAAAAAATAATTTTAAAAATCGTTCGGGAAATGAGTTTACTCCCTGCTTACTTTCTTTGTATACATTCGACTATACGGGATTTACGGGAAATCGCGGGTTTTCGGTTGCCGGCGATTAAACTGCTTTCATTCGGCGTCTCATCAAATGAAAATATTTTTGAAAACTACAAGTCTCATGGGTTTTAGTGGTGAAAAAATAATTTTAAAAATCGTTCGGGAAATGAGTTTACTCCCTGCTTACTTTCTTTGTATACATTCGACTATACGGGATTTACGGGAAATCGCGGGTTTTCGGTTGCCGGCGATTAAACTGCTTTCATTCGGCGTCTCATCAAAAATGAAAATATTTTTGAAAACTACAAGTCTCATGGGTTTTAGTGGTGAAAAAATAATTTTAAAAATCGTTCGGGAAATGAGTTTACTCCCTGCTTACTTTCTTTGTATACATTCGACTATACGGGCCGAGTCCGGGATTTACGGGAAATCGCGGGTTTTCGGTTGCCGGCGATTAAACTGCTTTCATTCGGCGTCTCATCAAAATGAAAATATTTTTGAAAACTACAAGTCTCATGGGTTTTAGTGGTGAAAAAATAATTTTAAAAATCGTTCGGGAAATGAGTTTACTCCCTGCTTACTTTCTTTGTATACATTCGACTATACGGAGGATTTACGGGAAATCGCGGGTTTTCGGTTGCCGGCGATTAAACTGCTTTCATTCGGCGTCTCATCAAAATGAAAATATTTTTGAAAACTACAAGTCTCATGGGTTTTAGTGGTGAAAAAATAATTTTAAAAATCGTTCGGGAAATGAGTTTACTCCCTGCTTACTTTCTTTGTATACATTCGACTATACGGGCCGAGTCCGGGATTTACGGGAAATCGCGGGTTTTCGGTTGCCGGCGATTAAACTGCTTTCATTCGGCGTCTCATCAAAATGAAAATATTTTTGAAAACTACAAGTCTCATGGGTTTTAGTGGTGAAAAAATAATTTTAAAAATCGTTCGGGAAATGAGTTTACTCCCTGCTTACTTTCTTTGTATACATTCGACTATACGGCCGAGTCCGGGATTTACGGGAAATCGCGGGTTTTCGGTTGCCGGCGATTAAACTGCTTTCATTCGGCGTCTCATCAAAATGAAAATATTTTTGAAAACTACAAGTCTCATGGGTTTTAGTGGTGAAAAAATAATTTTAAAAATCGTTCGGGAAATGAGTTTACTCCCTGCTTACTTTCTTTGTATACATTCGACTATACGGGCCGAGTCCGGGATTTACGGGAAATCGCGGGTTTTCGGTTGCCGGCGATTAAACTGCTTTCATTCGGCGTCTCATCAAAATGAAAATATTTTTGAAAACTACAAGTCTCATGGGTTTTAGTGGTGAAAAAATAATTTTAAAAATCGTTCGGGAAATGAGTTTACTCCCTGCTTACTTTCTTTGTATACATTCGACTATACGGGCCGAGTCCGGGATTTACGGGAAATCGCGGGTTTTCGGTTGCCGGCGATTAAACTGCTTTCATTCGGCGTCTCATCAAAATGAAAATATTTTTGAAAACTACAAGTCTCATGGGTTTTAGTGGTGAAAAAATAATTTTAAAAATCGTTCGGGAAATGAGTTTACTCCCTGCTTACTTTCTTTGTATACATTCGACTATACGGGATTTACGGGAAATCGCGGGTTTTCGGTTGCCGGCGATTAAACTGCTTTCATTCGGCGTCTCATCAAAATGAAAATATTTTTGAAAACTACAAGTCTCATGGGTTTTAGTGGTGAAAAAATAATTTTAAAAATCGTTCGGGAAATGAGTTTACTCCCTGCTTACTTTCTTTGTATACATTCGACTATACGGGCCGAGTCCGGGATTTACGGGAAATCGCGGGTTTTCGGTTGCCGGCGATTAAACTGCTTTCATTCGGCGTCTCATCAAAATGAAAATATTTTTGAAAACTACAAGTCTCATGGGTTTTAGTGGTGAAAAAATAATTTTAAAAATCGTTCGGGAAATGAGTTTACTCCCTGCTTACTTTCTTTGTATACATTCGACTATACGGGCCGAGTCCGGGATTTACGGGAAATCGCGGGTTTTCGGTTGCCGGCGATTAAACTGCTTTCATTCGGCGTCTCATCAAAATGAAAATATTTTTGAAAACTACAAGTCTCATGGGTTTTAGTGGTGAAAAAATAATTTTAAAAATCGTTCGGGAAATGAGTTTACTCCCTGCTTACTTTCTTTGTATACATTCGACTATACGGGCCGAGTCCGGGATTTACGGGAAATCGCGGGTTTTCGGTTGCCGGCGATTAAACTGCTTTCATTCGGCGTCTCATCAAATGAAAATATTTTTGAAAACTACAAGTCTCATGGGTTTTAGTGGTGAAAAAATAATTTTAAAAATCGTTCGGGAAATGAGTTTACTCCCTGCTTACTTTCTTTGTATACATTCGACTATACGGGCCGAGTCCGGGATTTACGGGAAATCGCGGGTTTTCGGTTGCCGGCGATTAAACTGCTTTCATTCGGCGTCTCATCAAAATGAAAATATTTTTGAAAACTACAAGTCTCATGGGTTTTAGTGGTGAAAAAATAATTTTAAAAATCGTTCGGGAAATGAGTTTACTCCCTGCTTACTTTCTTTGTATACATTCGACTATACGGGCCGAGTCCGGGATTTACGGGAAATCGCGGGTTTTCGGTTGCCGGCGATTAAACTGCTTTCATTCGGCGTCTCATCAAAAATGAAAATATTTTTGAAAACTACAAGTCTCATGGGTTTTAGTGGTGAAAAAATAATTTTAAAAATCGTTCGGGAAATGAGTTTACTCCCTGCTTACTTTCTTTGTATACATTCGACTATACGGGCCGAGTCCGGGATTTACGGGAAATCGCGGGTTTTCGGTTGCCGGCGATTAAACTGCTTTCATTCGGCGTCTCATCAAAATGAAAATATTTTTGAAAACTACAAGTCTCATGGGTTTTAGTGGTGAAAAAATAATTTTAAAAATCGTTCGGGAAATGAGTTTACTCCCTGCTTACTTTCTTTGTATACATTCGACTATACGGGATTTACGGGAAATCGCGGGTTTTCGGTTGCCGGCGATTAAACTGCTTTCATTCGGCGTCTCATCAAAAATGAAAATATTTTTGAAAACTACAAGTCTCATGGGTTTTAGTGGTGAAAAAATAATTTTAAAAATCGTTCGGGAAATGAGTTTACTCCCTGCTTACTTTCTTTGTATACATTCGACTATACGGGCCGAGTCCGGGATTTACGGGAAATCGCGGGTTTTCGGTTGCCGGCGATTAAACTGCTTTCATTCGGCGTCTCATCAAATGAAATATTTTTGAAAACTACAAGTCTCATGGGTTTTAGTGGTGAAAAAATAATTTTAAAAATCGTTCGGGAAATGAGTTTACTCCCTGCTTACTTTCTTTGTATACATTCGACTATACGGGCCGAGTCCGGGATTTACGGGAAATCGCGGGTTTTCGGTTGCCGGCGATTAAACTGCTTTCATTCGGCGTCTCATCAAAATGAAAATATTTTTGAAAACTACAAGTCTCATGGGTTTTAGTGGTGAAAAAATAATTTTAAAAATCGTTCGGGAAATGAGTTTACTCCCTGCTTACTTTCTTTGTATACATTCGACTATACGCCGAGTCCGGGATTTACGGGAAATCGCGGGTTTTCGGTTGCCGGCGATTAAACTGCTTTCATTCGGCGTCTCATCAAAATGAAAATATTTTTGAAAACTACAAGTCTCATGGGTTTTAGTGGTGAAAAAATAATTTTAAAAATCGTTCGGGAAATGAGTTTACTCCCTGCTTACTTTCTTTGTATACATTCGACTATACGGGCCGAGTCCGGGATTTACGGGAAATCGCGGGTTTTCGGTTGCCGGCGATTAAACTGCTTTCATTCGGCGTCTCATCAAAATGAAAATATTTTTGAAAACTACAAGTCTCATGGGTTTTAGTGGTGAAAAAATAATTTTAAAAATCGTTCGGGAAATGAGTTTACTCCCTGCTTACTTTCTTTGTATACATTCGACTATACGAGATTTACGGGAAATCGCGGGTTTTCGGTTGCCGGCGATTAAACTGCTTTCATTCGGCGTCTCATCAAAATGAAAATATTTTTGAAAACTACAAGTCTCATGGATTTTAGTGGGAAAAAATAATTTTAAAAATCGTTCGGGAAATGAGTTTACTCCCTGCTTACTTTCTTTGTATACATTCGACTATACGGGCCGAGTCCGGGATTTACGGGAAATCGCGGGTTTTCGGTTGCCGGCGATTAAACTGCTTTCATTCGGCGTCTCATCAAAATGAAAATATTTTTGAAAACTACAAGTCTCATGGGTTTTAGTGGTGAAAAAATAATTTTAAAAATCGTTCGGGAAATGAGTTTACTCCCTGCTTACTTTCTTTGTATACATTCGACTATACGGGCCGAGTCCGGGATTTACGGGAAATCGCGGGTTTTCGGTTGCCGGCGATTAAACTGCTTTCATTCGGCGTCTCATCAAAATGAAAATATTTTTGAAAACTACAAGTCTCATGGGTTTTAGTGGTGAAAAAATAATTTTAAAAATCGTTCGGGAAATGAGTTTACTCCCTGCTTACTTTCTTTGTATACATTCGACTATACGGGCCGAGTCCGGGATTTACGGGAAATCGCGGGTTTTCGGTTGCCGGCGATTAAACTGCTTTCATTCGGCGTCTCATCAAATGAAAATATTTTTGAAAACTACAAGTCTCATGGGTTTTAGTGGTGAAAAAATAATTTTAAAAATCGTTCGGGAAATGAGTTTACTCCCTGCTTACTTTCTTTGTATACATTCGACTATACGGGCCGAGTCCGGGATTTACGGGAAATCGCGGGTTTTCGGTTGCCGGCGATTAAACTGCTTTCATTCGGCGTCTCATCAAATGAAAATATTTTTGAAAACTACAAGTCTCATGGGTTTTAGTGGTGAAAAAATAATTTTAAAAATCGTTCGGGAAATGAGTTTACTCCCTGCTTACTTTCTTTGTATACATTCGACTATACGGGCCGAGTCCGGGATTTACGGGAAATCGCGGGTTTTCGGTTGCCGGCGATTAAACTGCTTTCGTTCGGCGTCTCATCAAAATGAAAATATTTTTGAAAACTACAAGTCTCATGGGTTTTAGTGGTGAAAAAATAATTTTAAAAATCGTTCGGGAAATGAGTTTACTCCCTGCTTACTTTCTTTGTATACATTCGACTATACGGGCCGAGTCCGGGATTTACGGGAAATCGCGGGTTTTCGGTTGCCGGCGATTAAACTGCTTTCATTCGGCGTCTCATCAAATGAAAATATTTTTGAAAACTACAAGTCTCATGGGTTTTAGTGGTGAAAAAATAATTTTAAAAATCGTTCGGGAAATGAGTTTACTCCCTGCTTACTTTCTTTGTATACATTCGACTATACGGGATTTACGGGAAATCGCGGGTTTTCGGTTGCCGGCGATTAAACTGCTTTCATTCGGCGTCTCATCAAAATGAAAATATTTTTGAAAACTACAAGTCTCATGGGTTTTAGTGGTGAAAAAATAATTTTAAAAATCGTTCGGGAAATGAGTTTACTCCCTCCTTACTTTCTTTGTATACATTCGACTATACGGGCCGAGTCCGGGATTTACGGGAAATCGCGGGTTTTCGGTTGCCGGCGATTAAACTGCTTTCATTCGGCGTCTCATCAAAATGAAAATATTTTTGAAAACTACAAGTCTCATGGGTTTTAGTGGTGAAAAAATAATTTTAAAAATCGTTCGGGAAATGAGTTTACTCCCTGCTTACTTTCTTTGTATACATTCGACTATACGGCCGAGTCCGGATTTACGGGAAATCGCGGGTTTTCGGTTGCCGGCGATTAAACTGCTTTCATTCGGCGTCTCATCAAAATGAAAATATTTTTGAAAACTACAAGTCTCATGGGTTTTAGTGGTGAAAAAATAATTTTAAAAATCGTTCGGGAAATGAGTTTACTCCCTGCTTACTTTCTTTGTATACATTCGACTATACGGGCCGAGTCCGGGATTTACGGGAAATCGCGGGTTTTCGGTTGCCGGCGATTAAACTGCTTTCATTCGGCGTCTCATCAAAATGAAAATATTTTTGAAAACTACAAGTCTCATGGGTTTTAGTGGTGAAAAAATAATTTTAAAAATCGTTCGGGAAATGAGTTTACTCCCTGCTTACTTTCTTTGTATACATTCGACTATACGGGATTTACGGGAAATCGCGGGTTTTCGGTTGCCGGCGATTAAACTGCTTTCATTCGGCGTCTCATCAAAATGAAAATATTTTTGAAAACTACAAGTCTCATGGGTTTTAGTGGTGAAAAAATAATTTTAAAAATCGTTCGGGAAATGAGTTTACTCCCTGCTTACTTTCTTTGTATACATTCGACTATACGCGAGTCCGGGATTTACGGGAAATCGCGGGTTTTCGGTTGCCGGCGATTAAACTGCTTTCATTCGGCGTCTCATCAAAATGAAAATATTTTTGAAAACTACAAGTCTCATGGGTTTTAGTGGTGAAAAAATAATTTTAAAAATCGTTCGGGAAATGAGTTTACTCCCTGCTTACTTTCTTTGTATACATTCGACTATATGGGCCGAGTCCGGGATTTACGGGAAATCGCGGGTTTTCGGTTGCCGGCGATTAAACTGCTTTCATTCGGCGTCTCATCAAAAATGAAAATATTTTTGAAAACTACAAGTCTCATGGGTTTTAGTGGTGAAAAAATAATTTTAAAAATCGTTCGGGAAATGAGTTTACTCCCTGCTTACTTTCTTTGTATACATTCGACTATACGTCCGGGATTTACGGGAAATCGCGGGTTTTCGGTTGCCGGCGATTAAACTGCTTTCATTCGGCGTCTCATCAAAATGAAAATATTTTTGAAAACTACAAGTCTCATGGGTTTTAGTGGTGAAAAAATAATTTTAAAAATCGTTCGGGAAATGAGTTTACTCCCTGCTTACTTTCTTTGTATACATTCGACTATACGGGCCGAGTCCGGGATTTACGGGAAATCGCGGGTTTTCGGTTGCCGGCGATTAAACTGCTTTCATTCGGCGTCTCATCAAAATGAAAATATTTTTGAAAACTACAAGTCTCATGGGTTTTAGTGGTGAAAAAATAATTTTAAAAATCGTTCGGGAAATGAGTTTACTCCCTGCTTACTTTCTTTGTATACATTCGACTATACGGGCCGAGTCCGGGATTTACGGGAAATCGCGGGTTTTCGGTTGCCGGCGATTAAACTGCTTTCATTCGGCGTCTCATCAAAATGAAAATATTTTTGAAAACTACAAGTCTCATGGGTTTTAGTGGTGAAAAAATAATTTTAAAAATCGTTCGGGAAATGAGTTTACTCCCTGCTTACTTTCTTTGTATACATTCGACTATACGGGCCGAGTCCGGGATTTACGGGAAATCGCGGGTCTTCGGTTGCCGGCGATTAAACTGCTTTCATTCGGCGTCTCATCAAAATGAAAATATTTTTGAAAACTACAAGTCTCATGGGTTTTAGTGGTGAAAAAATAATTTTAAAAATCGTTCGGGAAATGAGTTTACTCCCTGCTTACTTTCTTTGTATACATTCGACTATACGTACCGAGTCCGGGATTTACGGGAAATCGCGGGTTTTCGGTTGCCGGCGATTAAACTGCTTTCATTCGGCGTCTCATCAAAATGAAAATATTTTTGAAAACTACAAGTCTCATGGGTTTTAGTGGTGAAAAAATAATTTTAAAAATCGTTCGGGAAATGAGTTTACTCCCTGTTTACTTTCTTTGTATACATTCGACTATACGGGCCGAGTCCGGGATTTACGGGAAATCGCGGGTTTTCGGTTGCCGGCGATTAAACTGCTTTCATTCGGCGTCTCATCAAAATGAAAATATTTTTGAAAACTACAAGTCTCATGGGTTTTAGTGGTGAAAAAATAATTTTAAAAATCGTTCGGGAAATGAGTTTACTCCCTGCTTACTTTCTTTGTATACATTCGACTATACGGGCCGAGTCCGGGATTTACGGGAAATCGCGGGTTTTCGGTTGCCGGCGATTAAACTGCTTTCATTCGGCGTCTCATCAGAAATGAAAATATTTTTGAAAACTACAAGTCTCATGGGTTTTAGTGGTGAAAAAATAATTTTAAAAATCGTTCGGGAAATGAGTTTACTCCCTGCTTACTTTCTTTGTATACATTCGACTATACGGGATTTACGGGAAATCGCGGGTTTTCGGTTGCCGGCGATTAAACTGCTTTCATTCGGCGTCTCATCAAAATGAAAATATTTTTGAAAACTACAAGTCTCATGGGTTTTAGTGGTGAAAAAATAATTTTAAAAATCGTTCGGGAAATGAGTTTACTCCCTGCTTACTTTCTTTGTATACATTCGACTATACGGGCCGAGTCCGGGATTTACGGGAAATCGCGGGTTTTCGGTTGCCGGCGATTAAACTGCTTTCATTCGGCGTCTCATCAAATGAAAATATTTTTGAAAACTACAAGTCTCATGGGTTTTAGTGGTGAAAAAATAATTTTAAAAATCGTTCGGGAAATGAGTTTACTCCCTGTTTACTTTCTTTGTATTTATTCGGCTTTCATGGCCGAGTCCGGGATTTACGGGAAATCGCGGGTTTTCGGTTGCCGGCGATTAAACTGCTTTCATTCGGCGTCTCATCAAAATGAAAATATTTTTGAAAACTACAAGTCTCATGGGTTTTAGTGGTGAAAAAATAATTTTAAAAATCGTTCGGGAAATGAGTTTACTCCCTGCTTACTTTCTTTGTATACATTCGACTATACGGGATTTACGGGAAATCGCGGGTTTTCGGTTGCCGGCGATTAAACTGCTTTCATTCGGCGTCTCATCAAAAATGAAAATATTTTTGAAAACTACAAGTCTCATGGGTTTTAGTGGTGAAAAAATAATTTTAAAAATCGTTCGGGAAATGAGTTTACTCCCTGCTTACTTTCTTTGTATACATTCGACTATACGGGCCGAGTCCGGATTTACGGGAAATCGCGGGTTTTCGGTTGCCGGCGATTAAACTGCTTTCATTCGGCGTCTCATCAAAATGAAAATATTTTTGAAAACTACAAGTCTCATGGGTTTTAGTGGTGAAAAAATAATTTTAAAAATCGTTCGGGAAATGAGTTTACTCCCTGCTTACTTTCTTTGTATACATTCGACTATACGGGCCGAGTCCGGGATTTACGGGAAATCGCGGGTTTTCGGTTGCCGGCGATTAAACTGCTTTCATTCGGCGTCTCATCAAAATGAAAATATTTTTGAAAACTACAAGTCTCATGGGTTTTAGTGGTGAAAAAATAATTTTAAAAATCGTTCGGGAAATGAGTTTACTCCCTGCTTACTTTCTTTGTATACATTCGACTATACGGGCCGAGTCCGGGATTTACGGGAAATCGCGGGTTTTCGGTTGCCGGCGATTAAACTGCTTTCATTCGGCGTCTCATCAAAATGAAAATATTTTTGAAAACTACAAGTCTCATGGGTTTTAGTGGTGAAAAAATAATTTTAAAAATCGTTCGGGAAATGAGTTTACTCCCTGCTTACTTTCTTTGTATACATTCGACTATACGGGCCGAGTCCGGGATTTACGGGAAATCGCGGGTTTTCGGTTGCCGGCGATTAAACTGCTTTCATTCGGCGTCTCATCAAAATGAAAATATTTTTGAAAACTACAAGTCTCATGGGTTTTAGTGGTGAAAAAATAATTTTAAAAATCGTTCGGGAAATGAGTTTACTCCCTGGTTACTTTCTTTGTATACATTCGACTATACGGGCCGAGTCCGGGATTTACGGGAAATCGCGGGTTTTCGGTTGCCGGCGATTAAACTGCTTTCATTCGGCGTCTCATCAAAATGAAAATATTTTTGAAAACTACAAGTCTCATGGGTTTTAGTGGTGAAAAAATAATTTTAAAAATCGTTCGGGAAATGAGTTTACTCCCTGCTTACTTTCTTTGTATACATTCGACTATACGGGCCGAGTCCGGGATTTACGGGAAATCGCGGGTTTTCGGTTGCCGGCGATTAAACTGCTTTCATTCGGCGTCTCATCAAAATGAAAATATTTTTGAAAACTACAAGTCTCATGGGTTTTAGTGGTGAAAAAATAATTTTAAAAATCGTTCGGGAAATGAGTTTACTCCCTGCTTACTTTCTTTGTATACATTCGACTATACGGGATTTACGGGAAATCGCGGGTTTTCGGTTGCCGGCGATTAAACTGCTTTCATTCGGCGTCTCATCAAAATGAAAATATTTTTGAAAACTACAAGTCTCATGGGTTTTAGTGGTGAAAAAATAATTTTAAAAATCGTTCGGGAAATGAGTTTACTCCCTGCTTACTTTCTTTGTATACATTCGACTATACGGGCCGAGTCCGGGATTTACGGGAAATCGCGGGTTTTCGGTTGCCGGCGATTAAACTGCTTTCATTCGGCGTCTCATCAAAATGAAAATATTTTTGAAAACTACAAGTCTCATGGGTTTTAGTGGTGAAAAAATAATTTTAAAAATCGTTCGGGAAATGAGTTTACTCCCTGCTTACTTTCTTTGTATACATTCGACTATACGGGCCGAGTCCGGGATTTACGGGAAATCGCGGGTTTTCGGTTGCCGGCGATTAAACTGCTTTCATTCGGCGTCTCATCAAAATGAAAATATTTTTGAAAACTACAAGTCTCATGGGTTTTAGTGGTGAAAAAATAATTTTAAAAATCGTTCGGGAAATGAGTTTACTCCCTGCTTACTTTCTTTGTATACATTCGACTATACGGCCGAGTCCGGGATTTACGGGAAATCGCGGGTTTTCGGTTGCCGGCGATTAAACTGCTTTCATTCGGCGTCTCATCAAAATGAAAATATTTTTGAAAACTACAAGTCTCATGGGTTTTAGTGGTGAAAAAATAATTTTAAAAATCGTTCGGGAAATGAGTTTACTCCCTGCTTACTTTCTTTGTATACATTCGACTATACGGGATTTACGGGAAATCGCGGGTTTTCGGTTGCCGGCGATTAAACTGCTTTCATTCGGCGTCTCATCAAAATGAAAATATTTTTGAAAACTACAAGTCTCATGGGTTTTAGTGGTGAAAAAATAATTTTAAAAATCGTTCGGGAAATGAGTTTACTCCCTGCTTACTTTCTTTGTATACATTCGACTATACGGCCGAGTCCGGATTTACGGGAAATCGCGGGTTTTCGGTTGCCGGCGATTAAACTGCTTTCATTCGGCGTCTCATCAAAAATGAAAATATTTTTGAAAACTACAAGTCTCATGGGTTTTAGTGGTGAAAAAATAATTTTAAAAATCGTTCGGGAAATGAGTTTACTCCCTGCTTACTTTCTTTGTATACATTCGACTATACGGGCCGAGTCCGGGATTTACGGGAAATCGCGGGTTTTCGGTTGCCGGCGATTAAACTGCTTTCATTCGGCGTCTCATCAAAATGAAAATATTTTTGAAAACTACAAGTCTCATGGGTTTTAGTGGTGAAAAAATAATTTTAAAAATCGTTCGGGAAATGAGTTTACTCCCTGCTTACTTTCTTTGTATACATTCGACTATACGGGCCGAGTCCGGGATTTACGGGAAATCGCGGGTTTTCGGTTGCCGGCGATTAAACTGCTTTCATTCGGCGTCTCATCAAAATGAAAATATTTTTGAAAACTACAAGTCTCATGGGTTTTAGTGGTGAAAAAATAATTTTAAAAATCGTTCGGGAAATGAGTTTACTCCCTGCTTACTTTCTTTGTATACATTCGACTATACGGGCCGAGTCCGGGATTTACGGGAAATCGCGGGTTTTCGGTTGCCGGCGATTAAACTGCTTTCATTCGGCGTCTCATCAGAAATGAAAATATTTTTGAAAACTACAAGTCTCATGGGTTTTAGTGGTGAAAAAATAATTTTAAAAATCGTTCGGGAAATGAGTTTACTCCCTGCTTACTTTCTTTGTATACATTCGACTATACGGGATTTACGGGAAATCGCGGGTTTTCGGTTGCCGGCGATTAAACTGCTTTCATTCGGCGTCTCATCAAAATGAAAATATTTTTGAAAACTACAAGTCTCATGGGTTTTAGTGGTGAAAAAATAATTTTAAAAATCGTTCGGGAAATGAGTTTACTCCCTGCTTACTTTCTTTGTATACATTCGACTATACGGGCCGAGTCCGGATTTACGGGAAATCGCGGGTTTTCGGTTGCCGGCGATTAAACTGCTTTCATTCGGCGTCTCATCAAAATGAAAATATTTTTGAAAACTACAAGTCTCATGGGTTTTAGTGGTGAAAAAATAATTTTAAAAATCGTTCGGGAAATGAGTTTACTCCCTGCTTACTTTCTTTGTATACATTCGACTATACGGGGTCCGGGATTTACGGGAAATCGCGGGTTTTCGGTTGCCGGCGATTAAACTGCTTTCATTCGGCGTCTCATCAAAATGAAAATATTTTTGAAAACTACAAGTCTCATGGGTTTTAGTGGTGAAAAAATAATTTTAAAAATCGTTCGGGAAATGAGTTTACTCCCTGCTTACTTTCTTTGTATATATTCGACTATACGGGCCGAGTCCGGGATTTACGGGAAATCGCGGGTTTTCGGTTGCCGGCGATTAAACTGCTTTCATTCGGCGTCTCATCAAAATGAAAATATTTTTGAAAACTACAAGTCTCATGGGTTTTAGTGGTGAAAAAATAATTTTAAAAATCGTTCGGGAAATGAGTTTACTCCCTGCTTACTTTCTTTGTATACATTCGACTATACGGGCCGAGTCCGGGATTTACGGGAAATCGCGGGTTTTCGGTTGCCGGCGATTAAACTGCTTTCATTCGGCGTCTCATCAGAAATGAAAATATTTTTGAAAACTACAAGTCTCATGGGTTTTAGTGGTGAAAAAATAATTTTAAAAATCGTTCGGGAAATGAGTTTACTCCCTGCTTACTTTCTTTGTATACATTCGACTATACGGGCCGAGTCCGGGATTTACGGGAAATCGCGGGTTTTCGGTTGCCGGCGATTAAACTGCTTTCATTCGGCGTCTCATCAAAATGAAAATATTTTTGAAAACTACAAGTCTCATGGGTTTTAGTGGTGAAAAAATAATTTTAAAAATCGTTCGGGAAATGAGTTTACTCCCTGCTTACTTTCTTTGTATACATTCGACTATACGGGCCGAGTCCGGGATTTACGGGAAATCGCGGGTTTTCGGTTGCCGGCGATTAAACTGCTTTCATTCGGCGTCTCATCAAAATGAAAATATTTTTGAAAACTACAAGTCTCATGGGTTTTAGTGGTGAAAAAATAATTTTAAAAATCGTTCGGGAAATGAGTTTACTCCCTGCTTACTTTCTTTGTATACATTCGACTATACGGGGATTTACGGGAAATCGCGGGTTTTCGGTTGCCGGCGATTAAACTGCTTTCATTCGGCGTCTCATCAAAAATGAAAATATTTTTGAAAACTACAAGTCTCATGGGTTTTAGTGGTGAAAAAATAATTTTAAAAATCGTTCGGGAAATGAGTTTACTCCCTGCTTACTTTCTTTGTATACATTCGACTATACGGGATTTACGGGAAATCGCGGGTTTTCGGTTGCCGGCGATTAAACTGCTTTCATTCGGCGTCTCATCAAAATGAAAATATTTTTGAAAACTACAAGTCTCATGGGTTTTAGTGGTGAAAAAATAATTTTAAAAATCGTTCGGGAAATGAGTTTACTCCCTGCTTACTTTCTTTGTATACATTCGACTATACGGGATTTACGGGAAATCGCGGGTTTTCGGTTGCCGGCGATTAAACTGCTTTCATTCGGCGTCTCATCAAAATGAAAATATTTTTGAAAACTACAAGTCTCATGGGTTTTAGTGGTGAAAAAATAATTTTAAAAATCGTTCGGGAAATGAGTTTACTCCCTGCTTACTTTCTTTGTATACATTCGACTATACGGGCCGAGTCCGGGATTTACGGGAAATCGCGGGTTTTCGGTTGCCGGCGATTAAACTGCTTTCATTCGGCGTCTCATCAAAATGAAAATATTTTTGAAAACTACAAGTCTCATGGGTTTTAGTGGTGAAAAAATAATTTTAAAAATCGTTCGGGAAATGAGTTTACTCCCTGCTTACTTTCTTTGTATACATTCGACTATACGGGCCGAGTCCGGGATTTACGGGAAATCGCGGGTTTTCGGTTGCCGGCGATTAAACTGCTTTCATTCGGCGTCTCATCAAATGAAAATATTTTTGAAAACTACAAGTCTCATGGGTTTTAGTGGTGAAAAAATAATTTTAAAAATCGTTCGGGAAATGAGTTTACTCCCTGCTTACTTTCTTTGTATACATTCGACTATACGGCCGAGTCCGGGATTTACGGGAAATCGCGGGTTTTCGGTTGCCGGCGATTAAACTGCTTTCATTCGGCGTCTCATCAGAAATGAAAATTTTTTGAAAACTACAAGTCTCATGGGTTTTAGTGGTGAAAAAATAATTTTAAAAATCGTTCGGGAAATGAGTTTACTCCCTGCTTACTTTCTTTGTATACATTCGACTATACGGGATTTACGGGAAATCGCGGGTTTTCGGTTGCCGGCGATTAAACTGCTTTCATTCGGCGTCTCATCAAAATGAAAATATTTTTGAAAACTACAAGTCTCATGGGTTTTAGTGGTGAAAAAATAATTTTAAAAATCGTTCGGGAAATGAGTTTACTCCCTGCTTACTTTCTTTGTATACATTCGACTATACGGGATTTACGGGAAATCGCGGGTTTTCGGTTGCCGGCGATTAAACTGCTTTCATTCGGCGTCTCATCAAAATGAAAATATTTTTGAAAACTACAAGTCTCATGGGTTTTAGTGGTGAAAAAATAATTTTAAAAATCGTTCGGGAAATGAGTTTACTCCCTGCTTACTTTCTTTGTATACATTCGACTATACGGATTTACGGGAAATCGCGGGTTTTCGGTTGCCGGCGATTAAACTGCTTTCATTCGGCGTCTCATCAAAATGAAAATATTTTTGAAAACTACAAGTCTCATGGGTTTTAGTGGTGAAAAAATAATTTTAAAAATCGTTCGGGAAATGAGTTTACTCCCTGCTTACTTTCTTTGTATACATTCGACTATACGGGCCGAGTCCGGGATTTACGGGAAATCGCGGGTTTTCGGTTGCCGGCGATTAAACTGCTTTCATTCGGCGTCTCATCAAAATGAAAATATTTTTGAAAACTACAAGTCTCATGGGTTTTAGTGGTGAAAAAATAATTTTAAAAATCGTTCGGGAAATGAGTTTACTCCCTGCTTACTTTCTTTGTATACATTCGACTATACGGGCCGAGTCCGGGATTTACGGGAAATCGCGGGTTTTCGGTTGCCGGCGATTAAACTGCTTTCATTCGGCGTCTCATCAAAATGAAAATATTTTTGAAAACTACAAGTCTCATGGGTTTTAGTGGTGAAAAAATAATTTTAAAAATCGTTCGGGAAATGAGTTTACTCCCTGCTTACTTTCTTTGTATACATTCGACTATACGGGCCGAGTCCGGGATTTACGGGAAATCGCGGGTTTTCGGTTGCCGGCGATTAAACTGCTTTCATTCGGCGTCTCATCAAAATGAAAATATTTTTGAAAACTACAAGTCTCATGGGTTTTAGTGGTGAAAAAATAATTTTAAAAATCGTTCGGGAAATGAGTTTACTCCCTGCTTACTTTCTTTGTATACATTCGACTATACGGGCCGAGTCCGGGATTTACGGGAAATCGCGGGTTTTCGGTTGCCGGCGATTAAACTGCTTTCATTCGGCGTCTCATCAAAATGAAAATATTTTTGAAAACTACAAGTCTCATGGGTTTTAGTGGTGAAAAAATAATTTTAAAAATCGTTCGGGAAATGAGTTTACTCCCTGCTTACTTTCTTTGTATACATTCGACTATACGGGATTTACGGGAAATCGCGGGTTTTCGGTTGCCGGCGATTAAACTGCTTTCATTCGGCGTCTCATCAAAATGAAAATATTTTTGAAAACTACAAGTCTCATGGGTTTTAGTGGTGAAAAAATAATTTTAAAAATCGTTCGGGAAATGAGTTTACTCCCTGCTTACTTTCTTTGTATACATTCGACTATACGGGATTTACGGGAAATCGCGGGTTTTCGGTTGCCGGCGATTAAACTGCTTTCATTCGGCGTCTCATCAAAAATGAAAATATTTTTGAAAACTACAAGTCTCATGGGTTTTAGTGGTGAAAAAATAATTTTAAAAATCGTTCGGGAAATGAGTTTACTCCCTGCTTACTTTCTTTGTATACATTCGACTATACGGGCCGAGTCCGGATTTACGGGAAATCGCGGGTTTTCGGTTGCCGGCGATTAAACTGCTTTCATTCGGCGTCTCATCAAAAATGAAAATATTTTTGAAAACTACAAGTCTCATGGGTTTTAGTGGTGAAAAAATAATTTTAAAAATCGTTCGGGAAATGAGTTTACTCCCTGCTTACTTTCTTTGTATACATTCGACTATACGGGCCGAGTCGGGATTTACGGGAAATCGCGGGTTTTCGGTTGCCGGCGATTAAACTGCTTTCATTCGGCGTCTCATCAAAAATGAAAATATTTTTGAAAACTACAAGTCTCATGGGTTTTAGTGGTGAAAAAATAATTTTAAAAATCGTTCGGGAAATGAGTTTACTCCCTGCTTACTTTCTTTGTATACATTCGACTATACGGGCCGAGTCCGGGATTTACGGGAAATCGCGGGTTTTCGGTTGCCGGCGATTAAACTGCTTTCATTCGGCGTCTCATCAAAATGAAAATATTTTTGAAAACTACAAGTCTCATGGGTTTTAGTGGTGAAAAAATAATTTTAAAAATCGTTCGGGAAATGAGTTTACTCCCTGCTTACTTTCTTTGTATACATTCGACTATACGGGATTTACGGGAAATCGCGGGTTTTCGGTTGCCGGCGATTAAACTGCTTTCATTCGGCGTCTCATCAAAATGAAAATTTTTTGAAAACTACAAGTCTCATGGGTTTTAGTGGTGAAAAAATAATTTTAAAAATCGTTCGGGAAATGAGTTTACTCCCTGCTTACTTTCTTTGTATACATTCGACTATACGGGATTTACGGGAAATCGCGGGTTTTCGGTTGCCGGCGATTAAACTGCTTTCATTCGGCGTCTCATCAAAATGAAAATATTTTTGAAAACTACAAGTCTCATGGGTTTTAGTGGTGAAAAAATAATTTTAAAAATCGTTCGGGAAATGAGTTTACTCTCTGCTTACTTTTTTTGTATACATTCGACTATACGGCCGAGTCCGGGATTTACGGGAAATCGCGGGTTTTCGGTTGCCGGCGATTAAACTGCTTTCATTCGGCGTCTCATCAGAAATGAAAATATTTTTGAAAACTACAAGTCTCATGGGTTTTAGTGGTGAAAAAATAATTTTAAAAATCGTTCGGGAAATGAGTTTACTCCCTGCTTACTTTCTTTGTATACATTCGACTATACGGGCCGAGTTCGGGATTTACGGGAAATCGCGGGTTTTCGGTTGCCGGCGATTAAACTGCTTTCATTCGGCGTCTCATCAGAAATGAAAATATTTTTGAAAACTACAAGTCTCATGGGTTTTAGTGGTGAAAAAATAATTTTAAAAATCGTTCGGGAAATGAGTTTACTCCCTGCTTACTTTCTTTGTATACATTCGACTATACGGGCCGAGGGATTTACGGGAAATCGCGGGTTTTCGGTTGCCGGCGATTAAACTGCTTTCATTCGGCGTCTCATCAAAATGAAAATATTTTTGAAAACTACAAGTCTCATGGGTTTTAGTGGTGAAAAAATAATTTTAAAAATCGTTCGGGAAATGAGTTTACTCCCTGCTTACTTTCTTTGTATACATTCGACTATACGGGCCGAGTCCGGGATTTACGGGAAATC
>JASGCC010002982.1:0-25851 GCA_030067915.1 Hydractinia echinata | reverse complement strand
TCAAATTAAGAAGAATGTTATTTCTTGGAGTCCAATTGTGTCATTTATCACATTTATAAGGTCAAAGTCCAAAATCAGTTCAATTAAGTCCCACAGTCAATCGTTTCACTGTTAAAAGCGATGCAACCTAGTAATATCAGAAAAATATCGCTAAATACATGTTGTACGAATATGTGACGCAACCGTTGTAACTCAAACGGACTGATACCGTTAGAAAGTCAATGAAATGTAGTTTTTGAAACTGTCTCTATTTCTTCAGCGCGCGCTAACGGCTAGGATTGGTCCACAGTAAAAAATGACTTATTTATCTAAATTTTTAAATAAAGCGCTACCACAGCGCCCAGTGTAATCGCTGAGTTCCAGCAATCATGTCAAATTAAGAAGAATGTTATTTCTTGGAGTCCAATTGTGTCATTTATCACATTTATAAGGTCAAAGTCCAAAATCAGTTCAATTAAGTCCCACAGTCAATCGTTTCACTGTTAAAAGCGATGCAACCTAGTAATATCAGAAAAATATCGCTAAATACATGTTGTACGAATATGTGACGCAACCGTTGTAACTCAAACGGACTGATACCGTTAGAAAGTCAATGAAATGTAGTTTTTGAAACTGTCTCTATTTTTCAGCGCGCGCTAACGGCTAGGATTGGTCCACAGTAAAAAATGACTTATTTATCTAAATTTTTAAATAAAGCGCTACCACAGCGCCCAGTGTAATCGCTGAGTTCCAGCAATCATGTCAAATTAAGAAGAATGTTATTTCTTGGAGTCCACTTATGTCATTTATCACATTTATAAGGTCAAAGTCCAAAATCAGTTCAATTAAGTCCCACAGTCAATCGTTTCACTGTTAAAAGCGATGCAACCTAGTAATATCAGAAAAATATCGCTAAATACATGTTGGTACGAATATGTGACGCAACCGTTGTAACTCAAACGGACTGATACCGTTAGAAAGTCAATGAAATGTAGTTTTTGAAACTGTCTCTATTTCTTCAGCGCGTGCTAACGGCTAGGATTGGTCCCACAGTAAAAAATGACTTATTTATCTAAATTTTTAAATAAAGCGCTACCACAGCGCCCAGTGTAATCGCTGAGTTCCAGCAATCATGTCAAATTAAGAAGAATGTTATTTCTTGGAGTCCAATTGTGTCATTTATCACATTTATAAGGTCAAAGTCCAAAATCAGTTCAATTAAGTCCCACAGTCAATCGTTTCACTGTTAAAAGCGATGCAACCTAGTAATATCAGAAAAATATCTCTAAATACATGTTAGTACGAATATGTGACGCAACCGTTGTAACTCAAACGGACTGATACCGTTAGAAAGTCAATGAAATGTAGTTTTTGAAACTGTCTCTATTTCTTCAGCGCGTGCTAACGGCTAGGATTGGTCCCAAGTAAAAAATGACTTATTTATCTAAGTTTTTAAATAAAGCGTTACCACAGGGCCCAGTGTAATCGCTGAGTTCCAGCAATCATGTCAAATTAAGAAGAATGTTATTTCTTGGAGTCCAATTGTGTCATTTATCACATTTATAAGGTCAAAGTCCAAAATCAGTTCAATTAAGCCCACAGTCAATCGTTTCACTGTTAAAAGCGATGCAACCTAGTAATATCAGAAAAATATCGCTAAATACATGTTGTACGAATATGTGACGCAACCGTTTAACTCAAACGGACTGATACCGTTAGAAAGTCAATGAAATGTAGTTTTTGAAACTGTCTCTATTTTTCAGCGCGCGCTAACGGCTAGGATTGGTCCACAGTAAAAAATGACTTATTTATCTAAATTTTTAAATAAAGCGCTACCACAGCGCCCAGTGTAATCGCTGAGTTCCAGCAATCATGTCAAATTAAGAAGAATGTTATTTCTTGGAGTCCAATGTCATTTATCACATTTATAAGGTCAAAGTCCAAAATCAGTTCAATTAAGTCCCACAGTCAATCGTTTCACTGTTAAAAGCGATGCAACCTAGTAATATCAGAAAAATATCGCTAAATACATGTTAGTACGAATATGTGACGCAACCGTTGTAACTCAAACGGACTGATACCGTTAGAAAGTCAATGAAATGTAGTTTTTGAAACTGTCTCTATTTCTTCAGCGCGTGCTAACGGCTAGGATTGGTCCACAGTAAAAAATGACTTATTTATCTAAATTTTTAAATAAAGCGCTACCACAGCGCCCAGTGTAATCGCTGAGTTCCAGCAATCATGTCAAATTAAGAAGAATGTTATTTCTTGGAGTCCAATTGTGTCATTTATCACATTTATAAGGTCAAAGTCCAAAATCAGTTCAATTAAGTCCCACAGTCAATCGTTTCACTGTTAAAAGCGATGCAACCTAGTAATGTCAGAAAAATATCGCTAAATACATGTTGTACGAATATGTGACGCAACCGTTGTAACTCAAACGGACTGATACCGTTAGAAAGTCAATGAAATGTAGTTTTTGAAACTGTCTCTATTTCTTCAGCGCGTGCTAACGGCTAGGATTGGTCCACAGTAAAAAATGACTTATTTATCTAAATTTTTAAATAAAGCGCTACCACAGCGCCCAGTGTAATCGCTGAGTTCCAGCAATCATGTCAAATTAAGAAGAATGTTATTTCTTGGAGTCCAATTGTGTCATGTATCACATTTATAAGGTCAAAGTCCAAAATCAGTTTAATTAAGTCCCACAGACAATCGTTTCACTGTTAAAAGCGATGCAACCTAGTAATATCAGAAAAATATCGCTAAATACATGTTGTACGAATATGTGACGCAACCGTTGTAACTCAAACGGACTGATACCGTTAGAAAGTCAATGAAATGTAGTTTTTGAAACTGTCTCTATTTCTTCAGCGCGTGCTAACGGCTAGGATTGGTCCACAGTAAAAAATGACTTATTTATCTAAATTTTTAAATAAAGCGCTACCACAGCGCCCAGTGTAATCGCTGAGTTCCAGCAATCATGTCAAATTAAGAAGAATGTTATTTCTTGGAGTCCAATTGTGTCATTTATCACATTTATAAGGTCAAAGTCCAAAATCAGTTCAATTAAGTCCCACAGTCAATCGTTTCACTGTTAAAAGCGATGCAACCTAGTAATATCAGAAAAATATCGCTAAATACATGTTAGTACGAATATGTGACGCAACCGTTGTAACTCAAACGGACTGATACCGTTAGAAACTCAATGAAATGTAGTTTTTGAAACTGTCTCTATTTCTTCAGCGCGTGCTAACGGCTAGGATTGGTCCTACAGTAAAAAATGACTTATTTATCTTAATTTTTAAATAAAGCGCTACCACAGCGCCCAGTGTAATCGCTGACTTCCAGCAATCATGTTAAATTAAGGAAAATGTTATTTCTTGGAGTCCAATTGTGTCATTTATCACATTTATAAGGTCAAAGTCCAAAATCAGTTCAATTAAGTCCCACAGTCAATCGTTTCACTGTTAAAAGCGATGCAACCTAGTAATGTCAGAAAAATATCGCTAAATACATGTTGTACGAATATGTGACGCAACCGTTGTAACTCAAACGGACTGATACCGTTAGAAAGTCAATGAAATGTAGTTTTTGAAACTGTCTCTATTTCTTCAGCGCGTGCTAACGGCTAGGATTGGTCCACAGTAAAAAATGACTTATTTATCTAAATTTTTAAATAAAGCGCTACCACAGCGCCCAGTGTAATCGCTGAGTTCCAGCAATCATGTCAAATTAAGAAGAATGTTATTTCTTGGAGTCCAATTGTGTCATTTATCACATTTATAAGGTCAAAGTCCAAAATCAGTTCAATTAAGTCCCACAGTCAATCGTTTCACTGTTAAAAGCGATGCAACCTAGTAATATCAGAAAAATATCGCTAAATACATGTTGTACGAATATGTGACGCAACCGTTGTAACTCAAACGGACTGATACCGTTAGAAAGTCAATGAAATGTAGTTTTTGAAACTGTCTCTATTTCTTCAGCGCGTGCTAACGGCTAGGATTGGTCCACAGTAAAAAATGACTTATTTATCTAAATTTTTAAATAAAGCGCTACCACAGCGCCCAGTGTAATCGCTGAGTTCCAGCAATCATGTCAAATTAAGAAGAATGTTATTTCTTGGAGTCCAATTGTGTCATTTATCACATTTATAAGGTCAAAGTCCAAAATCAGTTCAATTAAGCCCACAGTCAATCGTTTCACTGTTAAAAGCGATGCAACCTAGTAATATCAGAAAAATATCGCTAAATACATGTTAGTACGAATATGTGACGCAACCGTTGTAACTCAAACGGACTGATACCGTTAGAAAGTCAATGAAATGTAGTTTTTGAAACTGTGTCTATTTCTTCAGCGCGTGCTAACGGCTAGGATTGGTCCAAGAGTAAAAAATGACTTATTTATCTAAATTTTTAAATAAAGCGCTACCACAGCGCCCAGTGTAATCGCTGAGTTCCAGCAATCATGTCAAATTAAGAAGAATGTTATTTCTTGGAGTCCAATTGTGTCATTTATCACATTTATAAGGTCAAAGTCCAAAATCAGTTCAATTAAGTCCCACAGTCAATCGTTTCACTGTTAAAAGCGATGCAACCTAGTAATATCAGAAAAATATCGCTAAATACATGTTAGTACGAATATGTGACGCAACCGTTGTAACTCAAACGGACTGATACCGTTAGAAAGTCAATGAAATGTAGTTTTTGAAACTGTCTCTATTTCTTCAGCGCGTGCTAACGGCTAGGATTGGTCCACAGTAAAAAATGACTTATTTATCTAAATTTTTAAATAAAGCGCTACCACAGCGCCCAGTGTAATCGCTGAGTTCCAGCAATCATGTCAAATTAAGAAGAATGTTATTTCTTGGAGTCCAATTGTGTCATTTATCACATTTATAAGGTCAAAGTCCAAAATCAGTTCAATTAAGTCCCACAGTCAATCGTTTCACTGTTAAAAGCGATGCAACCTAGTAATGTCAGAAAAATATCGCTAAATACATGTTGGTACGAATATGTGACGCAACCGTTGTAACTCAAACGGACTGATACCGTTAGAAAGTCAATGAAATGTAGTTTTTGAAACTGTCTCTATTTCTTCAGCGCGTGCTAACGGCTAGGATTGGTCCCACAGTAAAAAATGACTTATTTATCTAAATTTTTAAATAAAGCGCTACCACAGCGCCCAGTGTAATCGCTGAGTTCCAGCAATCATGTCAAATTAAGAAGAATGTTATTTCTTGGAGTCCAATTGTGTCATTTATCACATTTATAAGGTCAAAGTCCAAAATCAGTTCAATTAAGTCCCACAGTCAATCGTTTCACTGTTAAAAGCGATGCAACCTAGTAATATCAGAAAAATATCGCTAAATACATGTTAGTACGAATATGTGACGCAACCGTTGTAACTCAAACGGACTGATACCGTTAGAAAGTCAATGAAATGTAGTTTTTGAAACTGTCTCTATTTCTTCAGCGCGTGCTAACGGCTAGGATTGGTCCACCAGTAAAAAATGACTTATTTATCTAAATTTTTAAATAAAGCGCTACCACAGCGCCCAGTGTAATCGCTGAGTTCCAGCAATCATGTCAAATTAAGAAGAATGTTATTTCTTGGAGTCCAATTGTGTCATTTATCACATTTATAAGGTCAAAGTCCAAAATCAGTTCAATTAAGTCCCACAGTCAATCGTTTCACTGTTAAAAGCGATGCAACCTAGTAATATCAGAAAAATATCGCTAAATACATGTTGTACGAATATGTGACGCAACCGTTGTAACTCAAACGGACTGATACCGTTAGAAAGTCAATGAAATGTAGTTTTTGAAACTGTCTCTATTTCTTCAGCGCGTGCTAACGGCTAGGATTGGTCCACAGTAAAAAATGACTTATTTATCTAAATTTTTAAATAAAGCGCTACCACAGCGCCCAGTGTAATCGCTGAGTTCCAGCAATCATGTCAAATTAAGAAGAATGTTATTTCTTGGAGTCCAATTGTGTCATTTATCACATTTATAAGGTCAAAGTCCAAAATCAGTTCAATTAAGTCCCACAGTCAATCGTTTCACTGTTAAAAGCGATGCAACCTAGTAATGTCAGAAAAATATCGCTAAATACATGTTGTACGAATATGTGACGCAACCGTTGTAACTCAAACGGACTGATACCGTTAGAAAGTCAATGAAATGTAGTTTTTGAAACTGTCTCTATTTCTTCAGCGCGTGCTAACGGCTAGGATTGGTCCACAGTAAAAAATGACTTATTTATCTAAATTTTTAAATAAAGCGCTACCACAGCGCCCAGTGTAATCGCTGAGTTCCAGCAATCATGTCAAATTAAGAAGAATGTTATTTCTTGGAGTCCAATTGTGTCATTTATCACATTTATAAGGTCAAAGTCCAAAATCAGTTCAATTAAGTCCCACAGTCAATCGTTTCACTGTTAAAAGCGATGCAACCTAGTAATATCAGAAAAATATCGCTAAATACATGTTGGTACGAATATGTGACGCAACCGTTGTAACTCAAACGGACTGATACCGTTAGAAAGTCAATGAAATGTAGTTTTTGAAACTGTCTCTATTTCTTCAGCGCGCGCTAACGGCTAGGATTGGTCCCACAGTAAAAAATGACTTATTTATCTAAATTTTTAAATAAAGCGCTACCACAGCGCCCAGTGTAATCGCTGAGTTCCAGCAATCATGTCAAATTAAGAAGAATGTTATTTCTTGGAGTCCAATTGTCTCATTTATCACATTTATAAGGTCAAAGTCCAAAATCAGTTCAATTAAGTCCCACAGTCAATCGTTTCACTGTTAAAAGCGATGCAACCTAGTAATATCAGAAAAATATCGCTAAATACATGTTGGTACGAATATGTGACGCAACCGTTGTAACTCAAACGGATGATACCGTTAGAAAGTCAATGAAATGTAGTTTTTGAAACTGTCTCTATTTCTTCAGCGCGCGCTAACGGCTAGGATTGGTCCCACAGTAAAAAATGACTTATTTATCTAAATTTTTAAATAAAGCGCTACCACAGCGCCCAGTGTAATTGCTGAGTTCCAGCAATCATGTCAAATTAAGAAGAATGTTATTTCTTGGAGTCCAATTGTCTCATTTATCACATTTATAAGGTCAAAGTCCAAAATCAGTTCAATTAAGTCCCACAGTCAATCGTTTCACTGTTAAAAGCGATGCAACCTAGTAATATCAGAAAAATATCGCTAAATACATGTTGGTACGAATATGTGACGCAACCGTTGTAACTCAAACGGACTGATACCGTTAGAAAGTCAATGAAATGTAGTTTTTGAAACTGTCTCTATTTCTTCAGCGCGCGCTAACGGCTAGGATTGGTCCCACAGTAAAAAATGACTTATTTATCTAAATTTTTAAATAAAGCGCTACCACAGCGCCCAGTGTAATGCTGAGTTCCAGCAATCATGTCAAATTAAGAAGAATGTTATTTCTTGGAGTCCAATTGTCTCATTTATCACATTTATAAGGTCAAAGTCCAAAATCAGTTCAATTAAGTCCCACAGTCAATCGTTTCACTGTTAAAAGCGATGCAACCTAGTAATATCAGAAAAATATCGCTAAATACATGTTGGTACGAATATGTGACGCAACCGTTGTAACTCAAACGGACTGATACCGTTAGAAAGTCAATGAAATGTAGTTTTTGAAACTGTCTCTATTTCTTCAGCGCGCGCTAACGGCTAGGATTGGTCCCACAGTAAAAAATGACTTATTTATCTAAATTTTTAAATAAAGCGCTACCACAGCGCCCAGTGTAATTGCTGAGTTCCAGCAATCATGTCAAATTAAGAAGAATGTTATTTCTTGGAGTCCAATTGTCTCATTTATCACATTTATAAGGTCAAAGTCCAAAATCAGTTCAATTAAGTCCCACAGTCAATCGTTTCACTGTTAAAAGCGATGCAACCTAGTAATATCAGAAAAATATCGCTAAATACATGTTGGTACGAATATGTGACGCAACCGTTGTAACTCAAACGGACTGATACCGTTAGAAAGTCAATGAAATGTAGTTTTTGAAACTGTCTCTATTTCTTCAGCGCGCGCTAACGGCTAGGATTGGTCCCACAGTAAAAAATGACTTATTTATCTAAATTTTTAAATAAAGCGCTACCACAGCGCCCAGTGTAATGCTGAGTTCCAGCAATCATGTCAAATTAAGAAGAATGTTATTTCTTGGAGTCCAATTGTCTCATTTATCACATTTATAAGGTCAAAGTCCAAAATCAGTTCAATTAAGTCCCACAGTCAATCGTTTCACTGTTAAAAGCGATGCAACCTAGTAATATCAGAAAAATATCGCTAAATACATGTTGGTACGAATATGTGACGCAACCGTTGTAACTCAAACGGACTTGATACCGTTAGAAAGTCAATGAAATGTAGTTTTTGAAACTGTCTCTATTTCTTCAGCGCGCGCTAACGGCTAGGATTGGTCCCACAGTAAAAAATGACTTATTTATCTAAATTTTTAAATAAAGCGCTACCACAGCGCCCAGTGTAATGCTGAGTTCCAGCAATCATGTCAAATTAAGAAGAATGTTATTTCTTGGAGTCCAATTGTCTCATTTATCACATTTATAAGGTCAAAGTCCAAAATCAGTTCAATTAAGTCCCACAGTCAATCGTTTCACTGTTAAAAGCGATGCAACCTAGTAATATCAGAAAAATATCGCTAAATACATGTTGGTACGAATATGTGACGCAACCGTTGTAACTCAAACGGACTGATACCGTTAGAAAGTCAATGAAATGTAGTTTTTGAAACTGTCTCTATTTCTTCAGCGCGCGCTAACGGCTAGGATTGGTCCCACAGTAAAAAATGACTTATTTATCTAAATTTTTAAATAAAGCGCTACCACAGCGCCCAGTGTAATGCTGAGTTCCAGCAATCATGTCAAATTAAGAAGAATGTTATTTCTTGGAGTCCAATTGTCTCATTTATCACATTTATAAGGTCAAAGTCCAAAATCAGTTCAATTAAGTCCCACAGTCAATCGTTTCACTGTTAAAAGCGATGCAACCTAGTAATATCAGAAAAATATCGCTAAATACATGTTGGTACGAATATGTGACGCAACCGTTGTAACTCAAACGGACTGATACCGTTAGAAAGTCAATGAAATGTAGTTTTTGAAACTGTCTCTATTTCTTCAGCGCGCGCTAACGGCTAGGATTGGTCCCACAGTAAAAAATGACTTATTTATCTAAATTTTTAAATAAAGCGCTACCACAGCGCCCAGTGTAATGCTGAGTTCCAGCAATCATGTCAAATTAAGAAGAATGTTATTTCTTGGAGTCCAATTGTCTCATTTATCACATTTATAAGGTCAAAGTCCAAAATCAGTTCAATTAAGTCCCACAGTCAATCGTTTCACTGTTAAAAGCGATGCAACCTAGTAATATCAGAAAAATATCGCTAAATACATGTTGGTACGAATATGTGACGCAACCGTTGTAACTCAAACGGACTGATACCGTTAGAAAGTCAATGAAATGTAGTTTTTGAAACTGTCTCTATTTCTTCAGCGCGCGCTAACGGCTAGGATTGGTCCCACAGTAAAAAATGACTTATTTATCTAAATTTTTAAATAAAGCGCTACCACAGCGCCCAGTGTAATGCTGAGTTCCAGCAATCATGTCAAATTAAGAAGAATGTTATTTCTTGGAGTCCAATTGTCTCATTTATCACATTTATAAGGTCAAAGTCCAAAATCAGTTCAATTAAGTCCCACAGTCAATCGTTTCACTGTTAAAAGCGATGCAACCTAGTAATATCAGAAAAATATCGCTAAATACATGTTGGTACGAATATGTGACGCAACCGTTGTAACTCAAACGGACTGATACCGTTAGAAAGTCAATGAAATGTAGTTTTTGAAACTGTCTCTATTTCTTCAGCGCGCGCTAACGGCTAGGATTGGTCCCACAGTAAAAAATGACTTATTTATCTAAATTTTTAAATAAAGCGCTACCACAGCGCCCAGTGTAATGCTGAGTTCCAGCAATCATGTCAAATTAAGAAGAATGTTATTTCTTGGAGTCCAATTGTCTCATTTATCACATTTATAAGGTCAAAGTCCAAAATCAGTTCAATTAAGTCCCACAGTCAATCGTTTCACTGTTAAAAGCGATGCAACCTAGTAATATCAGAAAAATATCGCTAAATACATGTTGGTACGAATATGTGACGCAACCGTTGTAACTCAAACGGACTGATACCGTTAGAAAGTCAATGAAATGTAGTTTTTGAAACTGTCTCTATTTCTTCAGCGCGCGCTAACGGCTAGGATTGGTCCCACAGTAAAAAATGACTTATTTATCTAAATTTTTAAATAAAGCGCTACCACAGCGCCCAGTGTAATGCTGAGTTCCAGCAATCATGTCAAATTAAGAAGAATGTTATTTCTTGGAGTCCAATTGTCTCATTTATCACATTTATAAGGTCAAAGTCCAAAATCAGTTCAATTAAGTCCCACAGTCAATCGTTTCACTGTTAAAAGCGATGCAACCTAGTAATATCAGAAAAATATCGCTAAATACATGTTGGTACGAATATGTGACGCAACCGTTGTAACTCAAACGGACTGATACCGTTAGAAAGTCAATGAAATGTAGTTTTTGAAACTGTCTCTATTTCTTCAGCGCGCGCTAACGGCTAGGATTGGTCCCACAGTAAAAAATGACTTATTTATCTAAATTTTTAAATAAAGCGCTACCACAGCGCCCAGTGTAATGCTGAGTTCCAGCAATCATGTCAAATTAAGAAGAATGTTATTTCTTGGAGTCCAATTGTCTCATTTATCACATTTATAAGGTCAAAGTCCAAAATCAGTTCAATTAAGTCCCACAGTCAATCGTTTCACTGTTAAAAGCGATGCAACCTAGTAATATCAGAAAAATATCGCTAAATACATGTTGGTACGAATATGTGACGCAACCGTTGTAACTCAAACGGACTGATACCGTTAGAAAGTCAATGAAATGTAGTTTTTGAAACTGTCTCTATTTCTTCAGCGCGCGCTAACGGCTAGGATTGGTCCCACAGTAAAAAATGACTTATTTATCTAAATTTTTAAATAAAGCGCTACCACAGCGCCCAGTGTAATGCTGAGTTCCAGCAATCATGTCAAATTAAGAAGAATGTTATTTCTTGGAGTCCAATTGTCTCATTTATCACATTTATAAGGTCAAAGTCCAAAATCAGTTCAATTAAGTCCCACAGTCAATCGTTTCACTGTTAAAAGCGATGCAACCTAGTAATATCAGAAAAATATCGCTAAATACATGTTGGTACGAATATGTGACGCAACCGTTGTAACTCAAACGGATTGATACCGTTAGAAAGTCAATGAAATGTAGTTTTTGAAACTGTCTCTATTTCTTCAGCGCGCGCTAACGGCTAGGATTGGTCCCACAGTAAAAAATGACTTATTTATCTAAATTTTTAAATAAAGCGCTACCACAGCGCCCAGTGTAATGCTGAGTTCCAGCAATCATGTCAAATTAAGAAGAATGTTATTTCTTGGAGTCCAATTGTCTCATTTATCACATTTATAAGGTCAAAGTCCAAAATCAGTTCAATTAAGTCCCACAGTCAATCGTTTCACTGTTAAAAGCGATGCAACCTAGTAATATCAGAAAAATATCGCTAAATACATGTTGGTACGAATATGTGACGCAACCGTTGTAACTCAAACGGACTGATACCGTTAGAAAGTCAATGAAATGTAGTTTTTGAAACTGTCTCTATTTCTTCAGCGCGCGCTAACGGCTAGGATTGGTCCCACAGTAAAAAATGACTTATTTATCTAAATTTTTAAATAAAGCGCTACCACAGCGCCCAGTGTAATCGCTGAGTTCCAGCAATCATGTCAAATTAAGAAGAATGTTATTTCTTGGAGTCCAATTGTCTCATTTATCACATTTATAAGGTCAAAGTCCAAAATCAGTTCAATTAAGTCCCACAGTCAATCGTTTCACTGTTAAAAGCGATGCAACCTAGTAATATCAGAAAAATATCGCTAAATACATGTTGGTACGAATATGTGACGCAACCGTTGTAACTCAAACGGATGATACCGTTAGAAAGTCAATGAAATGTAGTTTTTGAAACTGTCTCTATTTCTTCAGCGCGCGCTAACGGCTAGGATTGGTCCCACAGTAAAAAATGACTTATTTATCTAAATTTTTAAATAAAGCGCTACCACAGCGCCCAGTGTAATGCTGAGTTCCAGCAATCATGTCAAATTAAGAAGAATGTTATTTCTTGGAGTCCAATTGTCTCATTTATCACATTTATAAGGTCAAAGTCCAAAATCAGTTCAATTAAGTCCCACAGTCAATCGTTTCACTGTTAAAAGCGATGCAACCTAGTAATATCAGAAAAATATCGCTAAATACATGTTGGTACGAATATGTGACGCAACCGTTGTAACTCAAACGGACTGATACCGTTAGAAAGTCAATGAAATGTAGTTTTTGAAACTGTCTCTATTTCTTCAGCGCGCGCTAACGGCTAGGATTGGTCCCACAGTAAAAAATGACTTATTTATCTAAATTTTTAAATAAAGCGCTACCACAGCGCCCAGTGTAATCGCTGAGTTCCAGCAATCATGTCAAATTAAGAAGAATGTTATTTCTTGGAGTCCAATTGTCTCATTTATCACATTTATAAGGTCAAAGTCCAAAATCAGTTCAATTAAGTCCCACAGTCAATCGTTTCACTGTTAAAAGCGATGCAACCTAGTAATATCAGAAAAATATCGCTAAATACATGTTGGTACGAATATGTGACGCAACCGTTGTAACTCAAACGGATGATACCGTTAGAAAGTCAATGAAATGTAGTTTTTGAAACTGTCTCTATTTCTTCAGCGCGCGCTAACGGCTAGGATTGGTCCCACAGTAAAAAATGACTTATTTATCTAAATTTTTAAATAAAGCGCTACCACAGCGCCCAGTGTAATGCTGAGTTCCAGCAATCATGTCAAATTAAGAAGAATGTTATTTCTTGGAGTCCAATTGTCTCATTTATCACATTTATAAGGTCAAAGTCCAAAATCAGTTCAATTAAGTCCCACAGTCAATCGTTTCACTGTTAAAAGCGATGCAACCTAGTAATATCAGAAAAATATCGCTAAATACATGTTGGTACGAATATGTGACGCAACCGTTGTAACTCAAACGGACTGATACCGTTAGAAAGTCAATGAAATGTAGTTTTTGAAACTGTCTCTATTTCTTCAGCGCGCGCTAACGGCTAGGATTGGTCCCACAGTAAAAAATGACTTATTTATCTAAATTTTTAAATAAAGCGCTACCACAGCGCCCAGTGTAATCGCTGAGTTCCAGCAATCATGTCAAATTAAGAAGAATGTTATTTCTTGGAGTCCAATTGTCTCATTTATCACATTTATAAGGTCAAAGTCCAAAATCAGTTCAATTAAGTCCCACAGTCAATCGTTTCACTGTTAAAAGCGATGCAACCTAGTAATATCAGAAAAATATCGCTAAATACATGTTGGTACGAATATGTGACGCAACCGTTGTAACTCAAACGGACTGATACCGTTAGAAAGTCAATGAAATGTAGTTTTTGAAACTGTCTCTATTTCTTCAGCGCGCGCTAACGGCTAGGATTGGTCCCACAGTAAAAAATGACTTATTTATCTAAATTTTTAAATAAAGCGCTACCACAGCGCCCAGTGTAATGCTGAGTTCCAGCAATCATGTCAAATTAAGAAGAATGTTATTTCTTGGAGTCCAATTGTCTCATTTATCACATTTATAAGGTCAAAGTCCAAAATCAGTTCAATTAAGACAGTCAATCGTTTCACTGTTAAAAGCGATGCAACCTAGTAATATCAGAAAAATATCGCTAAATACATGTTGGTACGAATATGTGACGCAACCGTTGTAACTCAAACGGATTGATACCGTTAGAAAGTCAATGAAATGTAGTTTTTGAAACTGTCTCTATTTCTTCAGCGCGCGCTAACGGCTAGGATTGGTCCCACAGTAAAAATGACTTATTTATCTAAATTTTTAAATAAAGCGCTACCACAGCGCCCAGTGTAATGCTGAGTTCCAGCAATCATGTCAAATTAAGAAGAATGTTATTTCTTGGAGTCCAATTGTCTCATTTATCACATTTATAAGGTCAAAGTCCAAAATCAGTTCAATTAAGTCCCACAGTCAATCGTTTCACTGTTAAAAGCGATGCAACCTAGTAATATCAGAAAAATATCGCTAAATACATGTTGGTGCGAATATGTGACGCAACCGTTGTAACTCAAACGGATTGATACCGTTAGAAAGTCAATGAAATGTAGTTTTTGAAACTGTCTCTATTTCTTCAGCGCGCGCTAACGGCTAGGATTGGTCCCACAGTAAAAAATGACTTATTTATCTAAATTTTTAAATAAAGCGCTACCACAGCGCCCAGTGTAATTGCTGAGTTCCAGCAATCATGTCCAATAAAGAAGAATGTTATTTCTTGGAATCCAATTATCTCATTTATCACATTTGTAAGGTTACATTAATAAGAAAAATATCCCTAAATACATCTTGGTACGAATATGTGACGCAACCGTTGTAACTCAAACGGACTGATACCGTTACAAAGTCAATAAAATGTAGTTTTGTAAACTGTCTCTATTTCTTCAGCGCGCGCTAACGGCTAGGATTGGTCCCACAGTACAAAATGACTTATTTATCTAAATTTTTAAATAAAGCGCTACCACAGCGCCCAGTGTAATGCTGAGTTCCAGCAATCATGTCAAATTAAGAAGAATGTTATTTCTTGGAGTCCAATTGTCTCATTTATCACATTTATAAGGTCAAAGTCCAAAATCAGTTCAATTAAGTCCCACAGTCAATCGTTTCACTGTTAAAAGCGATGCAACCTAGTAATATCAGAAAAATATCGCTAAATACATGTTGGTACGAATATGTGACGCAACCGTTGTAACTCAAACGGATTGATACCGTTAGAAAGTCAATGAAATGTAGTTTTTGAAACTGTCTCTATTTCTTCAGCGCGCGCTAACGGCTAGGATTGGTCCCACAGTAAAAAATGACTTATTTATCTAAATTTTTAAATAAAGCGCTACCACAGCGCCCAGTGTAATGCTGAGTTCCAGCAATCATGTCAAATTAAGAAGAATGTTATTTCTTGGAGTCCAATTGTCTCATTTATCACATTTATAAGGTCAAAGTCCAAAATCAGTTCAATTAAGTCCCACAGTCAATCGTTTCACTGTTAAAAGCGATGCAACCTAGTAATATCAGAAAAATATCGCTAAATACATGTTGGTACGAATATGTGACGCAACCGTTGTAACTCAAACGGATGATACCGTTAGAAAGTCAATGAAATGTAGTTTTTGAAACTGTCTCTATTTCTTCAGCGCGCGCTAACGGCTAGGATTGGTCCCACAGTAAAAATGACTTATTTATCTAAATTTTTAAATAAAGCGCTACCACAGCGCCCAGTGTAATGCTGAGTTCCAGCAATCATGTCAAATTAAGAAGAATGTTATTTCTTGGAGTCCAATTGTCT
This sequence comes from Hydractinia echinata, assembly GCA_030067915.1. Taxonomy (NCBI): domain Eukaryota; kingdom Metazoa; phylum Cnidaria; class Hydrozoa; order Anthoathecata; family Hydractiniidae; genus Hydractinia; species Hydractinia echinata. The sequence goes on along the minus strand of JASGCC010002982.1, from coordinate 10,266 downwards.
CATTTATCACATTTATAAGGTCAAAGTCCAAAATCAGTTCAATTAAGTCCCACAGTCAATCGTTTCACTGTTAAAAGCGATGCAACCTAGTAATATCAGAAAAATATCGCTAAATACATGTTGGTACGAATATGTGACGCAACCGTTGTAACTCAAACGGACTGATACCGTTAGAAAGTCAATGAAATGTAGTTTTTGAAACTGTCTCTATTTCTTCAGCGCGCGCTAACGGCTAGGATTGGTCCCACAGTAAAAAATGACTTATTTATCTAAATTTTTAAATAAAGCGCTACCACAGCGCCCAGTGTAATTGCTGAGTTCCAGCAATCATGTCAAATTAAGAAGAATGTTATTTCTTGGAGTCCAATTGTCTCATTTATCACATTTATAAGGTCAAAGTCCAAAATCAGTTCAATTAAGTCCCACAGTCAATCGTTTCACTGTTAAAAGCGATGCAACCTAGTAATATCAGAAAAATATCGCTAAATACATGTTGGTACGAATATGTGACGCAACCGTTGTAACTCAAACGGATTGATACCGTTAGAAAGTCAATGAAATGTAGTTTTTGAAACTGTCTCTATTTCTTCAGCGCGCGCTAACGGCTAGGATTGGTCCCACAGTAAAAATGACTTATTTATCTAAATTTTTAAATAAAGCGCTACCACAGCGCCCAGTGTAATCTGAGTTCCAGCAATCATGTCAAATTAAGAAGAATGTTATTTCTTGGAGTCCAATTGTCTCATTTATCACATTTATAAGGTCAAAGTCCAAAATCAGTTCAATTAAGTCCCACAGTCAATCGTTTCACTGTTAAAAGCGATGCAACCTAGTAATATCAGAAAAATATCGCTAAATACATGTTGGTACGAATATGTGACGCAACCGTTGTAACTCAAACGGTTGATACCGTTAGAAAGTCAATGAAATGTAGTTTTTGAAACTGTCTCTATTTCTTCAGCGCGCGCTAACGGCTAGGATTGGTCCCACAGTAAAAAATGACTTATTTATCTAAATTTTTAAATAAAGCGCTACCACAGCGCCCAGTGTAATGCTGAGTTCCAGCAATCATGTCAAATTAAGAAGAATGTTATTTCTTGGAGTCCAATTGTCTCATTTATCACATTTATAAGGTCAAAGTCCAAAATCAGTTCAATTAAGTCCCACAGTCAATCGTTTCACTGTTAAAAGCGATGCAACCTAGTAATATCAGAAAAATATCGCTAAATACATGTTGGTACGAATATGTGACGCAACCGTTGTAACTCAAACGGATGATACCGTTAGAAAGTCAATGAAATGTAGTTTTTGAAACTGTCTCTATTTCTTCAGCGCGCGCTAACGGCTAGGATTGGTCCCACAGTAAAAAATGACTTATTTATCTAAATTTTTAAATAAAGCGCTACCACAGCGCCCAGTGTAATGCTGAGTTCCAGCAATCATGTCAAATTAAGAAGAATGTTATTTCTTGGAGTCCAATTATTTATCAATAATCAATTTAATTACCCACAATCGTTTCACTGTTAAAAGCGATGCAACCTAGTAATATCAGAAAAATATCGCTAAATACATGTTGGTACGAATATGTGACGCAACCGTTGTAACTCAAACGGACTGATACCGTTAGAAAGTCAATGAAATGTAGTTTTTGAAACTGTCTCTATTTCTTCAGCGCGCGCTAACGGCTAGGATTGGTCCCACAGTAAAAAATGACTTATTTATCTAAATTTTTAAATAAAGCGCTACCACAGCGCCCAGTGTAATGCTGAGTTCCAGCAATCATGTCAAATTAAGAAGAATGTTATTTCTTGGAGTCCAATTGTCTCATTTATCACATTTATAAGGTCAAAGTCCAAAATCAGTTCAATTAAGTCCCACAGTCAATCGTTTCACTGTTAAAAGCGATGCAACCTAGTAATATCAGAAAAATATCGCTAAATACATGTTGGTACGAATATGTGACGCAACCGTTGTAACTCAAACGGATTGATACCGTTAGAAAGTCAATGAAATGTAGTTTTTGAAACTGTCTCTATTTCTTCAGCGCGCGCTAACGGCTAGGATTGGTCCCACAGTAAAAATGACTTATTTATCTAAATTTTTAAATAAAGCGCTACCACAGCGCCCAGTGTAATGCTGAGTTCCAGCAATCATGTCAATTAAGAAGAATGTTATTTCTTGGAGTCCAATTGTCTCATTTATCACATTTATAAGGTCAAAGTCCAAAATCAGTTCAATTAAGTCCCACAGTCAATCGTTTCACTGTTAAAAGCGATGCAACCTAGTAATATCAGAAAAATATCGCTAAATACATGTTGGTACGAATATGTGACGCAACCGTTGTAACTCAAACGGATGATACCGTTAGAAAGTCAATGAAATGTAGTTTTTGAAACTGTCTCTATTTCTTCAGCGCGCGCTAACGGCTAGGATTGGTCCCACAGTAAAAAATGACTTATTTATCTAAATTTTAAATAAAGCGCTACCACAGCGCCCAGTGTAATCGCTGAGTTCCAGCAATCATGTCAAATTAAGAAGAATGTTATTTCTTGGAGTCCAATTGTCTCATTTATCACATTTATAAGGTCAAAGTCCAAAATCAGTTCAATTAAGTCCCACAGTCAATCGTTTCACTGTTAAAAGCGATGCAACCTAGTAATATCAGAAAAATATCGCTAAATACATGTTGGTACGAATATGTGACGCAACCGTTGTAACTCAAACGGATTGATACCGTTAGAAAGTCAATGAAATGTAGTTTTTGAAACTGTCTCTATTTCTTCAGCGCGCGCTAACGGCTAGGATTGGTCCCACAGTAAAAAATGACTTATTTATCTAAATTTTAAATAAAGCGCTACCACAGCGCCCAGTGTAATGCTGAGTTCCAGCAATCATGTCAAATTAAGAAGAATGTTATTTCTTGGAGTCCAATTGTCTCATTTATCACATTTATAAGGTCAAAGTCCAAAATCAGTTCAATTAAGTCCACAGTCAATCGTTTCACTGTTAAAAGCGATGCAACCTAGTAATATCAGAAAAATATGCTAAATACATGTTGGTACGAATATGTGACGCAACCGTTGTAACTCAAACGGATTGATACCGTTAGAAAGTCAATGAAATGTAGTTTTTGAAACTGTCTCTATTTCTTCAGCGCGCGCTAACGGCTAGGATTGGTCCACAGTAAAAAATGACTTATTTATCTAAATTTTTAAATAAAGCGCTACCACAGCGCCCAGTGTAATGCTGAGTTCCAGCAATCATGTCAAATTAAGAAGAATGTTATTTCTTGGAGTCCAATTATCTCATTTAATCACATTTATCAACAATTTGTTAAAGCGTTAACATAATAGAAAAATATCGCTAAATACATGTTGGTACGAATATGTGACGCAACCGTTGTAACTCAAACGGATTGATACCGTTAGAAAGTCAATGAAATGTAGTTTTTAAACTGTCTCTATTTCTTCAGCGCGCGCTAACGGCTAGGATTGGTCCCACAGTAAAAAATGACTTATTTATCTAAATTTTTAAATAAAGCGCTACCACAGCGCCCAGTGTAATGCTGAGTTCCAGCAATCATGTCAAATTAAGAAGAATGTTATTTCTTGGAGTCCAATTGTCTCATTTATCACATTTATAAGGTCAAAGTCCAAAATCAGTTCAATTAAGTCCCATAGTCAATCGTTTCACTGCTAAAAGCGATGCAACCTAGAAATATCAGAGAAATATCGCTAAACACATGTTGGTACGAATATGTGACGCAACCGTTGTAACTCAAACGGATTGATACCGTTAGAAAATCAATGAAATGTAGTTTTTGAAACTGTCTCTATTTCTTCAGCGCGCGCTAACGGCTAGGATTGGTCCCACAGTAAAAAATGACTTATTTATCTAAATTTTTAAATAAAGCGCTACCACAGCGCCCAGTGTAATGCTGAGTTCCAGCAATCATGTCAATTAAGAAGATGTTATTTCTTGGAGTCCAATTGTCTCATTTATCACATTTATAAGGTCAAAGTCCAAAATCAGTTCAATTAAGTCCCACAGTCAATCGTTTCACTGTTAAAAGCGATGCAACCTAGTAATATCAGAAAAATATCGCTAAATACATGTTGGTACGAATATGTGACGCAACCGTTGTAACTCAAACGGACTGATACCGTTAGAAAGTCAATGAAATGTAGTTTTTGAAACTGTCTCTATTTCTTCAGCGCGCGCTAACGGCTAGGATTGGTCCACAGTAAAAATGACTTATTATCTAAATTTTAAATAAAGCGCTACCACAGCGCCCAGTGTAATCTGAGTTCCAGCAATCATGTCAATTAAGAAGAATGTTATTTCTTGGAGTCCAATTGTCTCATTTATCACATTTATAAGGTCAAAGTCCAAAATCAGTTCAATTAAGTCCCACAGTCAATCGTTTCACTGTTAAAAGCGATGCAACCTAGTAATATCAGAAAAATCGCTAAATACATGTTGGTACGAATATGTGACGCAACCGTTGTAACTCAAACGGATGATACCGTTAGAAAGTCAATGAAATGTAGTTTTTGAAACTGTCTCTATTTCTTCAGCGCGCGCTAACGGCTAGGATTGGTCCCACCGTAAAAAATGTCTTATTTATCTCAAATTTAAATAAAGCGCTACCACAGCGCCCAGTGTAATTGCTGAGTTCCAGCAATCATGTCAATTAAGAAGAATGTTATTTCTTGGAGTCCAATTGTCTCATTTATCACATTTATAAGGTCAAAGTCCAAAATCAGTTCAATTAAGTCCACAGTCAATCGTTTCACTGTTAAAAGCGATGCAACCTAGTAATATCAGAAAAATATGCTAAATACATGTTGGTACGAATATGTGACGCAACCGTTGTAACTCAAACGGATTGGTACCGTTAGAAAGTCAATGAAATGTAGTTTTTGAAACTGTCTCTATTTCTTCAACGCGCGCTAACGGCTAGGATTGGTCCCACAGTAAAAAATGACTTATTTATCTAAATTTTTAAATAAAGCGCTACCACAGCGCCCAGTGTAATTGCTGAGTTCCAGCAATCATGTCAATTAAGAAGAATGTTATTTCTTGGAGTCCAATTGTCTCATTTATCACATTTTTATGGTCAAAGTCCAAAATCAGTTCAATTAAGTCCCACGGTCAATCGTTTCACTGTTAAAAGCGATGCAACCTAGTAATATTAGAAAAATATCGCTAAATACATGTTGGTACGAATATGTGACGCAACCGTTGTAACTCAAACGGATGATACCGTTAGAAAGTCAATGAAATGTAGTTTTTAAACTGTCTCTATTTCTTCAGCGCGCTAACGGCTAGGATTGGTCCCACAGTAAAAAATGACTTATTTATCTAAATTTTAAAATAAAGCGCTACCACAGCGCCCAGTGTAATTGCTGAGTTCCAGCAATCATGTCAAATTAAGAAGAATGTTATTTCTTGGAGTCCAATTCTCATTTATCACATTTAAAGGTCAAAGTCCAAAATCAGTTCAATTAAGTCCCACAGTCAATCGTTTCACTGTTAAAAGCGATGCAACCTAGTAATATCAGAAAAATATCGCTAAATACATGTTGGTACGAATATGTGACGCAACCGTTGTAACTCAAACGGATGATACCGTTAGAAAGTCAATGAAATGTAGTTTTTGAAACTGTCTCTATTTCTTCAGCGCGCGCTAACGGCTAGGATTGGTCCCCGTAAAAAATGACTTATTATCTAAATTTTTAAATAAAGCGCTACACAGCGCCCAGTGTAATTGCTGAGTTCCAGCAATCATGTCAAATAAGAAGAATGTTATTTCTTGGAATCCAATTTATCTCATTTATCACATTTGTAAGGTTTCACATTAATAAGAAAAATATCCTAAATACATTTGGTACGAATATGTGACGCAACCGTTGTAACTCAAACGGATGATACCGTTAGAAAGTCAATGAAATGTAGTTTTTGAAACTGTTCTATTTCTTCAGCGCGCGCTAACGGCTAGGATTGGTCCCACAGTAAAAATGACTTATTTATCTAAATTTTTAAATAAAGCGCTACCACAGCGCCCAGTGTAATGCTGAGTTCCAGCAATCATGTCAAATTAAGAAGAATGTTATTTCTTGGAGTCCAATTGTCTCATTTATCACATTTATAAGGTCAAAGTCCAAAATCAGTTCAATTAAGTCCCACAGTCAATCGTTTCACTGTTAAAAGCGATGCAACCTAGTAATATCAGAAAAATATCGCTAAATACATGTTGGTACGAATATGTGACGCAACCGTTGTAACTCAAACGGACTGATACCGTTAGAAAGTCAATGAAATGTAGTTTTTGAAACTGTCTCTATTTCTTCAGCGCGCGCTAACGGCTAGGATTGGTCCCCAGTAAAAATGACTTATTTATCTAAATTTTAAATAAAGCGCTACACAGCGCCAGTGTAATGCTGAGTTCAGCAATCATGTCAAATTAAGAAGAATGTTATTTCTGGAGTCCAATTGTCTCATTTATCACATTTATAAGGTCAAAGTCCAAAATCAGTTCAATTAAGTCCCACAGTCAATCGTTTCACTGTTAAAAGCGATGCAACCTAGTAATATCAGAAAATATCGCTAAATACATGTTGGTACGAATATGTGACGCAACCGTTGTAACTCAAACGGATTGATACCGTTAGAAAGTCAATGAAATGTAGTTTTTGAAACTGTCTCTATATCTTCAGCGCGCGCTAACGACTAGGATTGGTCCCACAAAAATGTCTTATTTATCTAATTTCTAAATAAAGCGCTACCACAGCGCCCAGTGTAATTGCTGAGTTCAGCAATCATGTCAATTAAGAAGAATGTTATTTCTTGGAGTCCAATTGTCCATTTATCACATTTATAAGGTCAAAGTCCAAAATCAGTTCAATTAAGTCCCACATCAATCGTTTCACTGTTAAAAGCAATGCAACCTAGTAATATCAGAAAAATATGGCTAAATACATGTTGTACGAATATGTGACGCAACCGTTGTAACTCAAACGGATTGATACCGTTAGAAAGTCAATGAAATGTAGTTTTGAAACTGTCTCTATTTTTCAGCGCGCGCTAACGGCTAGGATTGGTCCCACAGTAAAAAATGACTTATTTATCTAATTTTTAAATAAAGCGCTACCACAGCGCCCAGTGTAATCGCTGAGTTCCAGCAATCATGTCAAATTAAGAAGAATGTTATTTCTTGGAGTCCAATTGTCTCATTTATCACATTTATAAGTCAAAGTCCAAAATCAGTTCAATTAAGTCCCACAGTCAATCGTTTCACTGTTAAAAGCGGTGCAACCTAGTAATATCAGAAAAATATCGCTAAATACATGTTGGTACGAATATGTGACGCAACCGTTGTAACTCAAACGGTGATACCGTTAGAAAGTCAATGAAATGTAGTTTTTGAAACTGTCTCTATTTCTTCAGCGCGCGCTAACGACTAGGATTTGGTCCCACAGTAAAAAATGTTATTTATCTCAAATTTCTAAATAAAGCGCTACCACAGCGCCCAGTGTAATTGCTGAGTTCAGCAATCATGTCCAATTAAGAAGAATGTTATTTCTTGGAGTCCAATTGTCTCATTTATCACATTTATAAGGTCAAAGTCCAAAAATCAGTTCAATAAGTCCACAGTCAATCGTTTCACTGTAAAAGCATGCAACTAGTAATATCAGAAAATATGGCTAAATAAATGTTTTACGAATATGTGACGCAACCGTTGTAACTCAAACGGACTGATACCGTTAGAAAGTCAATGAAATGTAGTTTTGAAACTGTCCTCCATTTCTTCAGCGCGCGCTAACGCTAGGATTGGTCCCACAGTAAAAAATGACTTATTTATCTAAATTTTAAATAAAGCGCTACCACAGCGCCCAGTGTAATGCTGAGTTCCAGCAATCATGTCAAATTAAGAAGAATGTTATTTCTTGGAGTCCAATTGTCTCATTTATCACATTTATAAGGTCAAAGTCCAAAATCAGTTCAATTAAGTCCCACAGTCAATCGTTTCACTGTTAAAAGCGATGCAACCTAGTAATATCAGAAAAATATCGCTAAATACATGTTGGTACGAATATGTGACGCAACCGTTGTAACTCAAACGGTGATACCGTTAGAAAGTCAATGAAATGTAGTTTTTGAAACTGTCTCTATTTCTTCAGCGCGCGCTAACGGCTAGGATTGGTCCCACAGTAAAAAATGACTTATTTATCTAAATTTTAAATAAAGCGCTACCACAGCCCAGTGTAATGCTGAGTTCCAGCAATCATGTCAAATTAAGAAGAATGTTATTTCTTGGAGTCCAATTGTCTCATTTATCACATTTATAAGGTCAAAGTCCAAAATCAGTTCAATTAAGTCCCACAGTCAATCGTTTCACTGTTAAAAGCGATGCAACCTAGTAATATCAGAAAAATATCGCTAAATACATGTTGGTACGAATATGTGACGCAACCGTTGTAACTCAAACGGTTGATACCGTTAGAAAGTCAATGAAATGTAGTTTTTGAAACTGTCTCTATTTCTTCAGCGCGCGCTAACCTAGGATTGGTCCCACAGTAAAAATGACTTATTTATCTAAATTTTTAAATAAAGCGCTACCACAGCGCCCAGTGTAATGCTGAGTTCCAGCAATCATGTCAAATTAAGAAGAATGTTATTTCTTGGAGTCCAATTGTCTCATTTATCACATTTATAAGGTCAAAGTCCAAAATCAGTTCAATTAAGTCCCACAGTCAATCGTTTCACTGTTAAAAGCGATGCAACCTAGTAATATCAGAAAAATATCGCTAAATACATGTTGGTACGAATATGTGACGCAACCGTTGTAACTCAAACGGATTGATACCGTTAGAAAGTCAATGAAATGTAGTTTTTGAAACTGTCTCTATTTCTTCAGCGCGCTAACGGCTAGGATTGGTCCCACAGTAAAAAATGACTTATTTATCTAAATTTTTAAATAAAGCGCTACCACAGCGCCCAGTGTAATCGCTGAGTTCCAGCAATCATGTCAAATTAAGAAGAATGTTATTTCTTGGAGTCCAATTGTCTCATTTATCACATTTATAAGGTCAAAGTCCAAAATCAGTTCAATTAAGTCCCACAGTCAATCGTTTCACTGTTAAAAGCGATGCAACCTAGTAATATCAGAAAAATATCGCTAAATACATGTTGGTACGAATATGTGACGCAACCGTTGTAACTCAAACGGTTGATACCGTTAGAAAGTCAATGAAATGTAGTTTTTGAAACTGTCTCTATTTCTTCAGCGCGCGCTAACGGCTAGGATTGGTCCCACAGTAAAAAATGACTTATTTATCTAAATTTTAAATAAAGCGCTACCACAGCGCCCAGTGTAATTGCTGAGTTCCAGCAATCATGTCAAATTAAGAAGAATGTTATTTCTTGGAGTCCAATTGTCTCATTTATCACATTTATAAGGTCAAAGTCCAAAATCAGTTCAATTAAGTCCCACAGTCAATCGTTTCACTGTTAAAAGCGATGCAACCTAGTAATATCAGAAAAATATCGCTAAATACATGTTGGTACGAATATGTGACGCAACCGTTGTAACTCAAACGGTTGATACCGTTAGAAAGTCAATGAAATGTAGTTTTGAAACTGTCTCTATTTCTTCAGCGCGCGCTAACGGCTAGGATTGGTCCCACAGTAAAAATGACTTATTTATCTAAATTTTTAAATAAAGCGCTACCACAGCGCCCAGTGTAATGCTGAGTTCCAGCAATCATGTCAAATTAAGAAGAATGTTATTTCTTGGAGTCCAATTGTCTCATTTATCACATTTATAAGGTCAAAGTCCAAAATCAGTTCAATTAAGTCCCACAGTCAATCGTTTCACTGTTAAAAGCGATGCAACCTAGTAATATCAGAAAAATATCGCTAAATACATGTTGGTACGAATATGTGACGCAACCGTTGTAACTCAAACGGATTGATACCGTTAGAAAGTCAATGAAATGTAGTTTTTGAAACTGTCTCTATTTCTTCAGCGCGCGCTAACGGCTAGGATTGGTCCCACAGTAAAAATGACTTATTTATCTAAATTTTAAATAAAGCGCTACCACAGCGCCCAGTGTAATCGCTGAGTTCCAGCAATCATGTCAAATTAGAAGAATGTTATTTCTTGGAGTCCAATTGTCTCATTTATCACATTTATAAGGTCAAAGTCCAAAATCAGTTCAATTAAGTCCCACAGTCAATCGTTTCACTGTTTAAAGCGTGCAA
>JASGCC010002981.1:0-25853 GCA_030067915.1 Hydractinia echinata | reverse complement strand
TGATGGTGTTGCATTTAAGTCTAGCTTGAAACGCGTTTGTGGATGGAGCTAGCTATATAGGTACGCGTTCGTGTACATGCCTAGTACACTGATCATCCTCATACGGCACAGTTGCGTTTTGTTTTGCGACTAAAATTTAGTTGGTTGATGATGTGTGCACTAGTCTAGCTTGACGCGCTTGTGGATGGAGCTAGCTAATAGGCGTACGCTTTCGTGTACATGCCTAGCACGATCATCCTCATACGGCACCAGTTGCGGTTTTTGTTTTGCGACTAAGAAAATTAGTTCATCAACCAACTAAATTTAGTCGCAAAACAAAAACGCAACTGCCGCATGAGTATGATCAGTGTGCTAGGTATGTACACGAACGCGTACCGTCTATTAGCTAGCTCCATCCACAAACGCGTCAAGCTAGACTAATGCACACATCATCAACCAACTAAATTTCAGTCGCAAAACAAAAACGCAACTGCGCCGCATGAGGATGATCAGTGTGCTAGGCATGTACACGAACGCGTACCGTCTATTAGCTAGCTCCATCCACAAACGCGTCAAGCTAGACTAATGCACACATCATCAACCAACTAAATTTCAGTCGCAAAACAAAAACGCAACTGCGCCGCATGAGGATGATCAGTGTGCTAGGCATGTACACGAACGCGTACCGCCTATTAGCTAGCTCCATCCACAAACGCGTCAAGCTAGACTAGTGCACACATCATCAACCAACTGAATTTTATTCGGGTAATCGCGATGTAAAATTACGCCGCGGGACAATATTTCATGTATTAGACTTGTACACAAACGCGCAGCGCAAACTTTTTTAAAAAAAACCATCTAATTGATAACATACATAACGTATAATGTTTACTAAGTTTTTAGCAAGTAACTTTAGTTCCCAGTTGTCCTAGACTGAATACCACTTTGCTTAAAGTAGAACGATTCGCCGGACTATGTTCATCATGGAAGTAGAAATTTTGTCCAATCCTTCCACTTTAATCTTTGTGCAACTTTTCCAAAAGTGTATCCAATACTAAAAACATCTGTTTCCATACTTTGATAAGAGCCAGGTACGTTCCTTAACTCGTAGGCAAGATGACAATGTTTAGTATTAAATTTTTTCTGCCTTTCACTACCACGCTTTATGTCATACCGCAAGGGTCGGATATTAAAGTAGCTTTGCCAAAATCTATAACTTGACGAATTGTTTGTTTCGTAAGACAATGTTCTTGCTATGAACATCGTTGTGCAAAATGTTTTTGGTGTGCATGAAACTAAATCCCTTGCAAATTTCTGTTAGCACTTGATCCAACCTGATTTCGATAGGTCACTTTTTCCATCACGGTATGAAGATTGGGAGAAAATTTGTTGTTTTCTCCAATAAACTCCAACAAAATACATTTCGAGTCGGTAATACCATATACATAAGGAAAATAGATTCCACCTGAAAGCGAAGCTAAGTGTGAAGTGATCTTTGCTTCAACTAAAACATCTAAAGAGGTTGAATTCTCATCCATTTTCTTTACTGCTACCCTTTGTTGAATACTTTTAATGTACCCAGTGAAGACTGACCCAAATGCACCGGAATGTATATCCTTCACCAAGTCAATCACATCACTGCGTCTGAATGTGTTATTCTTGAGGTAAAAAACCTGTTAATTCCCACATTTTTGTTTCGATTTTGGTGTAATATTGATACCGACAGAGAATTCATTGATATCATTCGGTTGGAACCTGAAGCAGCTACTTTTCGGGTTTTTTGAACCTCTCTTTTTAAAACCGAATTTTGTCTTTCTAGCAATAACAGTTTTTCATCTTTTTCCAGTGTCTCTTTCTTTTTAGCTTCATAGAGGCGCTTACGTTGCTCTTTTCTTCGTTGCTTTTTTTCCTTGTTTCTGAATAACTTTTTTCTCCGCAGAACGCTGGTGAACAGAACTAAAATTATAGTAAACACTAATGTACATGCCATGTAAAAAGTTATCCTATTTTTCTCTAGAAAGGATACTTTTATTGTATAGATATACTCATACCTGTATTTCTTTTTTGCTGAGGCAGCAACAGTGTCCATTGTATTTCCACCAGTTTCCATTTTTTGAGATAGTATACACTTTTATGATTATTATTATCTAGAAGGTGAAAATCTGAAGAGTAATTGAAAGTATGGTAGCATTGTTTTTTTGTCAGAAAAGGCGATTAGGAAAAGCAAACTAATCAAAACTTACAAAATCTTTTATCAAAAATATACTTTTCGAGCTTAGCCTAGATGCTTAACTATTTAATCCCAAAAGGTTTTGGCAGAAAAAACTTTTCGGACAGATTTTAGTCAAAAATGTTGGTCAAATATAAAAAAAAGAAAGAAACAGAAAAACAAACATACAAAAAACAACACAAACATTGATGATGAAGATGAAGAAGTTTTTGACTGAAACTTGAAACTAGAAAAAAAGTTGTACTAAATGTATAAAATATATTTTATAAAAGTTTAGAGCCTGGCCTTAAAATGTTTCTAATACAAAACGTTAGATTAATGGACAATATAAAAACTTACGTTGAAAATTCAAACTTATAGGATCTATTTTGTAAAAGAACTTTTAAAATATTCTCTTGCAAATAAGATAGTTGAAAGCATAATAAATAAAAAGAGTGCACATATATAAATGTCCAAATTAAAAACACGAATTTTTCACCACAGGAACTATAACCATTAAATCTTTACTATGGCGGTGCAGTCAAGCATGCACAAATTTTCCCAATATGCGCGAAACAGGGATGAATGAGGAAGCTCCAGCCAGTTCATAAAGGTTATTATGCCATAACTCTAATGGCTTTCCAAATTCAAATCTTATATGATCTGGAACTGAAAGAAACCAATCACAAAACGCCAACCAATGTTCATAGCTCGTATCGTGAATAGTTAAAGTATGCTTGAGAAAATACTTGATTATACCTGGTCGCGGAGATAATTCCATTTCGTCAAACGATTTGATATTACCATCATTAGATGCCCAATGGGCTACAATATATGAAGATCTATTGTTTCTGGAAAGGTCAGATCCATAAATATTACCACTGATGCTTAACTCAGTAACTTTCAAAGAAGATGGAGATACTACAGCAGAATTGAAATCAACAAGTGGATACGTACATGTATGTTTTTCGCAGACTCTCAAGCTCATATGACGATAATGTATATACAGTTGGAATTCGCAAATTGACAACATTAGTCACGTTGTGCCATATTTGAATGGTTGGATCAATCGTTCTATAAATAAAACAAAACACTTTAAAGTTTTTAATAAAACTTCATCAAAAAAATTAAAAATTTGAAAATTTGAACAGCAAAAATTTTTATGTCATATGTATGTTGAATATTGAATGTAGGTTTTTTTTGTTAGTTCTCCTTTAATAATGCCACTCAAATATTTTTATTAGTTCTCAAAAAAGTAGTATATATAAAGTAAAATAAATAAAAAATCAAACAACCTAAATATTTTACTTCTTCGCAACAAATGAATTGTGGACAAACAAAAGTTAAAAAATTACCTGGATGAAAGTTTTACACAATCAATAATATTTGGAGAAGCCAAATCATTTAAAGTTCCTCTCTGATCATATGCATGCCTCAATAATTTAAATATGCTGTTAAAAACACCTGAAAATTCTGTCGGTTTTGGCATATTTAGTACATCATTATCACGAGAAAATCTGTTCATCACTTGCAATTCGATCTCCTTTTTATTGTTGGGAAAACTTCCCAATAGACCATTATAACGCTCAAATGAAAATAACCAAAAAGAATATATTGGCCCATAATCTAGTATGCAATCTTTCAAATGTAAATGCAGATGCATGTTGGGAGTGACACGTTCACGTCCATACAGAACTTCGAACGTAGTACAAAACTGCTGTAAAAGATTGTTGGCAACTATAACATCACGTTTCGTAATAACACGACGGCATAAATATTGGCAAGCCAAAACAAACTTTCTGAAACATTCAAGGTGACGCTTAGGTATGAACTCTCTTAATGAAAAAATCGAAAAGAGTAATGTCCAATTTTTGTATTCATCAGCAGTAAATCCATCGAAGCTACTAACAATTTTGTTGGGTATTTTGCCAACATCAGCTGGTACCACAAAGCTGTCGGTTTTCTGCTGGATCTTCTCCAAGGTTGGTTTACTCAGGTAGCCCAGTTCCTTCCATATCTTTAAAAGGTGTTTGGATGTCCCAAGAAATAAATTGTGCATAGGATCAACGATTGACATTCGTACTGTATCAAAATAAGACAATTCTGCAAGAACAGAATATCTTGTGCCATACATTGATTCCAATTTGTCCCGATCATTAGCTGTGTCAGCTTCGAGAATTTCCATCATTTGCTCTCTATGCTCTTCTGTTGTTCGTTTTTCCCAACTGTCAACATCAAAACCACTATAATCTCGTTCACCCACTTTGCCAGGAAAAACCTTCTTGCATTTCGAACATCCATGAGCAGCTGCATGACCTATATTCAAATAAAAAACAACAACATTGCGAATTTGTAAAATTTACAACATCCACCAAATTCAATTCACGCCAAAATTAATAATTTATTGCTCTCCGTCAATTTTAAAAAAGTCCGATTGGTAAGTTTTTTATTTTAGTATTTGACGACGAGTGACTTTCTTTTCAACTAAGTTTATGGTTTAAAAAGAAAAAAGCAACGATTTAAAAAGAAAAAATCAACTTTCATGTTTGTTTTCAAAACAGAAGTTTTTATCATCCGCCAAATTAAATTCCCACCAAATTTAATTTTTTTGTTATCCGCCAAATAAAATTCTGCCAAATTTACTTTCACTAAATTTTCTTCCCGTCAAAGTTTAACACAATACATAATACTTTAACAGCATGTTGAGAAAAGTTATACTTATAGAAACATAGAAAAAACTAAAAACTCACCTAGATAACCACATAACTTTCTACATGCGGGTATATCACATCCAGCACACAGTACTCGGGTAGTTACGGAATGTACAATAAATTTGCGGGATATTTCTGTTCAAAACGCGGGTATACCCGCGTTTTCTATTTGTCGTTACACATTTGCCGTATTTTTTTGATGTGTTGATACATTGAGGATGAGCCATTAAAAAACGTTTCCCTGTCGCAAGGAAGGAAGGAAGGACGAAGGACACCATTTTGGATAAAATTGGAGATACAAGAATCGAGAAAAGAATTATAAAACAGATTTGCTATTCTGTGCGATACAAAGTTTATGCTTTCATAGCAAAGACTCTTTGTTGCATTGAAAAGGTTCTCTGTGTTTATTCACGTGGATTTTTTGTCAGTAATCACAACACGAATGACGAAGCAACAGACAGCAAGGTTTGTTGTTTCATCCTCTTTTTTCGGGATTCTTCCTCGGTTCATAATTGCCTGATTTGTGTTATCTCTTGGACTAATGTCCAGAGCTACTGCTGATATGAAGCTATGAGGGATTATGATGCTTCAGATAGGGAAAATTGAATGTTGGAAGGGGTGTGTGTTTTTTGCAAAGACAAAAAGACAAAATATACCTGAAAGATGTTTATACTAGTCCATTGTAAGTGGTATATGGAATATATCAACTGACAGATAAATCAAAATAAATGTATAAGGGCTTTGCAAGTATTTATAAAAATATTAACTCTCATGTTTACATTATCAAGTGTGGAAAAAATTCCCTTCAACTGTGGGAAATTCCATGTGTCAAAGTTATTTTTATAAGATTGAAATTAAGCACTTTGTGTATGGATTTTTTAGCTCAGCTATTATAAATTTGAATAAAAGAAAACAATAAATTTGATGATGTAGAGAAAAAAAGAATCATCCCTTTTTTTAAAAAACTTTCGAGCTTTATTGATTGTTTTTTATAACGAAAAAGTATAGAGCACCATATTGTAAATAAAAGACTCATGATTCTGTATTGGTACATCTGTATTGGTGTGACGTTTTTATCTATCCACATCAGTTAAAAAAAAACTTTTTTATTTTTGATGTTCATTTTCAACATTCATAAATTAAATAGTGACATGATTTGCAAATATGTGCTGAAAATTGCGAATAAAAAACAAATATATATTAACTGGAATGCTTTTACATATTTTTAATCTCTGTAGTTTTCATTCACATATAATTATAATTGTGTATTACTGTATATATGAAGTTTTTGAAAAGTTTAAAAAAAGCTGTTATTTGTTAGCTGTTAACTAATAATAATATAATTTGTACCTATTGTTGCTCCAAATTTGGATATTTTTGATTGACAGCTTGAAAGTGGTAGTTTTGAAATATTTCTGAAGCTTTCAACTGTTTCTCAACTTGCATTCTCAGAATACAGTTATCTCTCATGGAATCAGGGGCACGTGATGATGTAGCCAAACTTATTTGTTAGATTTGACTAAAACACCTGTTCCTCGTTTTTCGGTATGGAATGAACTTGGTGACACAATACGGGCTATTTCTGGAAGATGGACTGTCAATGAGTGGTAGTAAATACCATATAGCTTCTGTACAGAGATGGCATGTCTTTTCTTCCCAAGAACTGTGAGACAACACAAAGAGTGTTGAAAGCATATGTTATATAATCTTAAAATATATTTTGGTGATCTTTTTTCAGCTTTCATGTAAGCCAACCGCACTATTTCCATCAAAGTATATAACAATTCTTCAACATTGATGCGACACTTCCCTTTCATGTTTGATAGGTAATGATCACTGATAGGCGATAATCAGAACCACGTATTGTATCTTTATTCCCAAAACAATATGCTAAAGAATCGCTGAATAACTTCTTCTCTCCCTCATCCAATACTTCTGGGAGAACATCCCATACATTTTTGATGTGACCTTTTGTATCGTGAAGTGGTTCAACTGGTAAGACTTCGTATTTTGATAAGTTTGTGGTTTGGAGGTCAGTCAATTCTTTACCAAAACACAATGCTGGTGCTCTTGATATTCCAGCCAAATCACGTTTCAATATTTTGGTACACTCATCTTTTGTCACCTTCACCACACTTTTATCTAGTCCACGACGACTGATTTCTGTTCTCAAGTCATCTGCATTCAAATTAAAAGGTGCAACCGCTTTAATCTTTTTACCTGCAGGACCAGATACTACCTAATGAAATAAAACAATAGTCAAGAGAACACTGACAAATAATAATATTGTAGCATTTAATGTGTTGTCTTGTTTTTTTCACACAAAATCTCAATCTAACTAGTATATTTTTTAAATCGAAACTCGGCCACCATTACTTTTAAAGACAATAGAAAGTAAAATATTAGTGTCATTTATCAGATTATTTGGGACATGTGTAATGAATAAAAATCACCCTATACCTTATTTCTCCGTTGTTCCAGGCTCATTAAGTTTTTACTGTAAACGTAGTCAATTTCGGTGAATCTTGATTTTAACGCTCCACATAAACAGGGGTAATTACCACCGGTGAGGTTACCACTCTCGAATTGTATTTCAGGATGGTCACCTGAATATAATGAATAAAAATGAATAATAGCTAATTCCATGACAGTTTTCATGATGAAACTCTTAACAAATAAATATATTGACTTGTATTATAGATTATGATATCAATTACACTTGTGAGAAGAAAGAAGTGCGATAAAGAACTCCTCTCCAAGGTCAGTCTCATCTACATATCTATAACTATACCGTATTTGAAAAAACGTAGTTTTCTCCCTTGAATGCTTGAAAAAAGTTAAACTAACCATGAAAGAATCGCATAGTGTCATTAACTGTTATGTTGTTGATAGAAAGAGGTTCTGATATTGTTTTGATATCTTCCATTCTGCTTTTAACGTATGATAACTTCTCGATGATGCTATCTTGTGTACGTCCAAGAATGTATATAGAAGGAGCTTCAACAATTTCTTGCACGTCACATGTTTTTCCTGTTCTAACTAGCATTTCTTGACTGGTGAAAAAAATATCTTGGTCGTACACCACCTGAGATAGGGAACAGAAGTACTTTCAAATTTCACAGCATTGAACATTGCACTAACGTATTACACTTAGTTTGTAGCCAAAACTTATCAGATCCAAATGGAAAATTACCTTTACTGTCAGAAGCAGGTATCCAGAACTTAATATTGATGCATGATCAGCCCATAAGATGAAGTTCCTTGTGATCATTTTACTTGTTGTTTCTCTCATCAAATTCATTGCTTCGTGATCTTTGAATATCTTTTTCAGAATATCCTCTAGTGGAATTCTTCTTCCTGACACCTCGTAGTTTTCAACACAAATTTTACCTTAATATAAGTATTATTGTTAAATTTGTGATCTTCATATCTTATTAATATCTTGAAGTTTAGAAAATTTACCTTCTCTCAAAACGATTTTTTTGTAACATTTCGGCTCTATCAATTCTCCGAGTAAAATTTCACCAGACCTAACTTTCTCTATGAGGTCATCTTTAAGTTTTTTGAATGGCCGTGGCATAGGTACAGACATCCCACCTATAATGAACAACAAAGGTTTACATTACTTGTGAAGCATGTGTGTTGAAAACGCCTGTAACAGGAAGTTAGCTTTGCCCTGGGATCGAAATTGCAAGATCTCGTGGAATCACAATATCTATGTTTTACTCCCTTGTTGCACTGTAGTTATTGTACTAAAATGTGTACTAAAACCTTTTTTTCGCTTTCATTTAGATTGACAAATAGCGTGACAGAAATGGCGTACCTGGCAATTTCATTTTCGCCCGACGTATTTTATGTGGATTCATGAAGTTGTTTTTGAATTGTGATAAGTCAACTCCATTTCGCTCCAAGAATTCACGTACAACTGTATTTCCCGTCGTTCCGGGGACTCCATACCTACGAGCCAGACTGGAGAAATTGATCTAAAAATAAAAATAAAAAAATAATATATATGTTGTATGATTAGAAATTATTTTTTCATTGAATATAAATTTCTTCGATCTATTTTTACATTCATCGATTTAAACTCGGGAGAATTTGCTCGCGAGAATATTACATCAGTGTTTTTAATTGCTTCTGATTTTAAATGAAGGAAAGATAACACTCGCAGTTCTCACGAGCAAATCTATCGAAGTAGTTGTCCGCATTGTCAGAGCTAACAAACATATAGAAACCTACGGTTGATCCCTTCTCCATTTTTTGTACTTCATTGAGTAAACTTTCCTTGTCAAACGTGACATAGTCAGGATCAGGACTATGACGCTTGCGTGTTGGTGTAGCATCAGATTGCTTTGCTACTATAATAAAAGACAAGTCTTAAGTTCATAGACTGTATTGATGCACCATTAGTAAGAATAGTTAAAAGCATATTTCGGAAAAATTCGGGAAAAGTTTATTGTTATCTTCGGTGGTGCTGGTGAACAACCTAGAACCCAGAGCTATTTGCTTCTTTCCGTACGCTGATTCTGAAACCTTGTTTGAATAAGCATGAAAAATTACTCTAATGCACAAAATTGCAGCAATTTCTTTTCTGAGGCGGATTATTATTATTAAGGAATTGGTCAAACGTGTGTTCTTGATTTCAAATTGTCGTAAATGAACCTCGTACCCAGCACTATTTCGCTCTATTGTTGAGCGTGTACTGAAAAAGTCTGGGAATGACTTTGTTAAAGTGAACGGGATGCGTAAAGTATGAAAATCGAGTTTCTTTAAAACATGAAAACATTCGAAGATACATGTTCGAATACACAATCTTAAAAAAAACCTTGAAACTACACGAAGGGTAGTTAACGAAACTTTGACAATATACTTCAAAGTTTTTTTAATTCCTAACAATGTTATGTTTTATTGATTATCTACACACGACGGAGACGAAGATGAAGGTAAGAGTTTGTTTTTCCTAATTAACAGGCCAGTTTTTCTTAGATAATCGATAAGGTCTTGAATTATACTTATTTGAAGAAGAGAATGCAAGTTTGTATAGCTACCTGAAGTTCTTTTTGCTGCGTTCTCCTTTGACTCAAAATATAGAAAAGATCTGTTCTTTTCGTAATTCGATCTGGATTGTCTAAGTCCAAACACCGCAGCTACATCTTTTCCATTCCCAAAACAAGAGTTTTCGATAGACTTTTTGGCCTGGGTATACTCCTTTTTTCTGATTTTTCTTTTCTCATAGTGAGATTTTTTGGGTGTGAGGTATACTTCAGGAATCTTTGTCAATACTGTAGTGAACGGTGTGCTGAACATGTTGTTCCATTCAGGCTGGATTGAATCCAAAACAGATGTAGCAGCAACCTTCATAAAAGGCAATTCATCTCTCGTCTTAGGTAGAGAAACAGTGATTTTAACAGAGTCAGGTGTATGTTTGACAGTTGTTTGAATATGTGCTTGGACATTTGTTATGTCTTCCAGTGGTTTCTTCCTGCGTCTCACGACATTCTTATTCCTGTGTCCTGTTACATCAGGAAATGTACTGCCTTCAGCAAATCTTTTTACACATTCACTACATTCACCAATAGTGTGATTATTTGGATCGCTACCATAATCCTTCAACGCTTTCAAGCTGTATTTCTCAATAAATGATTGACGGATTTTGCCTATCCAAGCTTTTCTCCTCACAAATTGGATGAGGTCCTTGGACTTCCTTTCAAAATGTACTTTTGACACAACGACTGATGGAAACTTCTCCTTGAAAACTTCAAATCTTTGGTTTGTCTCATGGCGATTAATCTCTTGAAAATTTTTCAATATTTCGGCACGCATAAAGCAGCATTGAAAAAACTTAGCCATTTTTTACTTCGCTTCCTTTTGAAATTTGGCGCTCAGGAAAACACATATTTGATGTATCCTGCTTCGGCTGATTTACGTCATAGATCATGGCGGCGTTCTGCAACGCAAGCGGGAAATGACGGCAATATTACCGACAAGTCGGGATTCTTTATGGAAATGTCGGATTTTTCTGATTGCAGCACTTTCGCATCTGATGAGAAAATATTTTTTTCACTAAAATATCAATTAAATAATACTAATAACATAAAAAGATGTTAAAACACGAAATTACAAACATATTTGGTGAAAAAGTTGTCGAAACAAAAACCGTCAAAACGCACATCGGTGATTATTGACGTCAACGTCGGCATTTTGAAATTCATACATCTTTTTTCTAAATCTCTTAGAACTTTTCTGACGAACTGTGAAGAAAATTCAACTCCATGACCTGCGCTTATACTGCAAACAAAAAAGTAGAAAAAATCGGCACGTCCGTAACTACCCCGAGTAATGCTAATCGAAATACTTCTAATTTTCCTGATAACGCAGAGACAATAGTGAATCCTTGATGCCATGCAGTATTTAATTCACTTATTAAAGGTGCTATAAAGGTGTTAGTTGTAGGTTCTTTCTGCATATTTGGGATAATTCCAACAAGGATAACGTTCTCTCTTTTAAATCGCTCAACACGTGGAAGATTTAAAACAACGAGATATATACCACCCATAGAATAACTGGACAAATGTTTGAACGGCTGAAACCAATCTATATTTAACATTACTGCATAGTGCCTAGGTTCTGAAAAATACCATTCTCCTGTGCGTGAAAATTTTTTCCATATTTCACCATCAAAAATGTCACTGTATGTATCTGGATAAGATTTCAAATTTCTCCATTTTTCGCAATCAGTTTCAAATCCTTCCCTGTTTGTTAATACTTCTAAGGAATTCTGAATTGATCTGTAACAATATGATTTAAAAGGCACTAAAATTGTTACCCCTGATGGTGATTTTATGACTCGCATGAGTTTTTCACCACATTTTTTTCTATAATGTTTCAATCGATGATTCGAAAATTTTACATATGCACATGTAGCTGATATTTTCTCTCCACGATAATAGGAAACACACTTATCTGGGTCATAAAGAGAATAGCATTTACGACATACAACATCTTTTTGCCTGCCACATAATTGTTAAAGCCGAAAGGGCTTACCGCGGAAAATGTAAACATTCAAAAAAGTCTATGAAAGGGAGGTGTCATTAAAGGAAATGACTTACAATTTTTCCCCTGCATAAAAATACACATTTAATTGTTGTTGGCTCTGTCGCTTCCGGATTTCGTAGCTTCATAGCCCTGTCGTACTGTCACATACTATGCTCTCTTGGTAATTTAGATATAAAGACCATTTTGGCAAGTCTGTGTCAGCAAAATAAGGAGATATTGAAAAGGCTGGATAATTTAGAGAAAACACGAGAATCGAAAGAGCGGAAAGAAATTGATGTTCCAAATGATGTCAGGGTAAGATATAATAAGTTTTCTTCTTCAGTGGATTAGGGATATCCGTTAACTGTGAAAAAAGGCTTAAAATACTCATCCCGTAATTATAGTATCTTGATATCGAGTTCTACAAGAATAAAATTGTTTTTTCTATTTCCTAATTCTACAAGAATAATGTTTTTGCTATACTTCCTATTTTTTTCCTTGGTAAAATATTTTGAAACCAACCAACCACATTTGATGCTTTTTTGTTTTTCTAAAGGCAATAATTAAATTAGGCGGCACACAAAAAAAGGTTTGTTTAGTGTCCGCTCAAGAAGAAAAAGTTACTCAGTCAATAGAAATGTTGCAATTTTTTTAAAAAATACTCTTTTTCTTTAAAAACTACTATTTTTTTTAATTTTATGTTGGGTCGGTCGGGGGACACTAACCGAACATTTTTTTGTTTGCCGCCTTACAGTCTATAACAACTAGCTTTCTTAATATGGGCATAAACTATTTAAACTTGCTATTGCGCGTGGATCGAATTTGCAGAACATGGTTAAGATTTGCTAAAATGTCTATTTTTACAGGAAAGAAATATCAGAACCTCCCTGACCTCGTACCTTTAATATTAAAAGTTGTATTTTATACAAGAGAGGTAAACGGTGCCAGTTTATTTTATTTCAGTATCACATCAAACTTGCCTATAAAGAAGGGCACAAGCAGAATATCCGTGAATGGAATGTGGGGAATGGCTCAAGGTACACTGTTTGTTTGCAAGGGTTTTTTTAAAATACAGGAGATTTGGCTTCATCTCCCAGATTATTTCAATAAATTGTATATTTTAGCCCATTTCAAGATGCAAATAAAGACACAACTCTTTACATAAAAAATTTTGTATCCGGTTTGCACCCAAATCTTAAAGATAAAGACAAAATTATAAATAGTGAGTAAATATAATCTGTTTCAGTGATTTGACTTTGCTGAATTCTTTGTTTTCTGTAACAGCCTTTCTAATTCAATTTATTTAACGTCAGCAAAAAATGCCATTTACCCATAATTAATCTTGTGCTTCACGTCAGTAATTTATATTCTGTTTTGCGTTTGCACTCCCACACACAACAACTGTTAAATGTAGCCCGCATTATGGGAGCAAAACTTTCGTAAGTTCAAGTTATATCTGAATTAAATAAAACCTCTGTCATTTATTTTTAATTCGTTTTGTAGGTGGCATCAAAACTTACTTTGAAAGCAAAAGAACTCAGGAAAGGAGAAAAAAACATAATGTTGGCAACAACACGGATAACGCTCGAAAGCAACGTCGTATTCATGTAAGTTGTAGACCTTTCCCATAAGTTGTGTATGAATTGCATCTTATATAAAAACGTCGTAAAAGAGCATAATTACTTTGTTTAAATTTAGAATGCTTGTAGAAGACTGAAAGGACTGGCGAAAGTGGATGAGAAGGTTTTTGCGGAAAAAGAAAAACACAACCTAAGAAAGGTACTAATTCCAGACACCATGTCATCAGAGGAGGAGGTTCATGATGACGATGGGGAACGTTATTTTAAAAGACGCAA
Organism: Hydractinia echinata; assembly: GCA_030067915.1. Taxonomy (NCBI): domain Eukaryota; kingdom Metazoa; phylum Cnidaria; class Hydrozoa; order Anthoathecata; family Hydractiniidae; genus Hydractinia; species Hydractinia echinata. The sequence goes on along the minus strand of JASGCC010002981.1, from coordinate 12,063 downwards.
GCCAGAATGGAGGACGAGAAAATTTCAAAAACTCGTAGATATTATTGATGTCACCTATGAGAAAAGCAGTTCCAAACGATCGAAGGAACAAATGGTAAAAAGGGTTAATGGTTCCCCATCAAAAAGAGCTGCACCTGCAAACTTGCCATTTGGTTATGATATGTTTGTTTCCAAGAAATAAACTTCGAGTTGCAGGGTTTTTAATATAACTATATTTTAAAACATTTTTTAAGGGTGGATTTTTTTAACTAAGAGGGTATTTTTACCATTTTTAGTAACTAATATTTTTATATGTATATTTAAGGATACTTACGGGTAGAAAAAAGTGCGGAACTGAAGATAGAAAAGAGTGGGCAGATAAAAAAGTGCAGAACTAATTAGGTGTGAATATTCTTTTATTTCGGAAAACTTATTATTATTGCAAATTGCCATTTTTGGGAGTTTGTCTGCAATTCGATTTTCCAAATTTGTGCTAATAAGTTTATTTTCACACTTTTTATGCCCTGACGTAGAACTTATCGACTTCCTAAAGCTTCATTGGCTTATCATTTTATTTTTATGCTTTAAAAAGTTAATAATTAGGCCATTTCAAACGTTTTCTGCAAATAGACTGTCATTTTTAATGTATATATTTAAGAAAACAGACATATTTTATTTATTTATTTATTTTTAAACTAACTTGGTGTGCTACCATTTTTTAATGTATATAACTAATTTAAATGCATATATTATTTGAGTAGAATTTATTTGACTGAAAGATAGATTTCTTGACAAATTTTGATATCGACTTTTTAAAGCTTCATTGGCTTATCATTTTATTTTTATGCTTTAAAAAGTTAATAATTAGGACATTTCAAACGTTTTCTGCAAATAGACTGTCATTTTTAAAGTATATATTTAAGAAAACAGACATTTTATTTATTTATTTTTAAACTAACTTAGTGTGCTACCATTTTTAATGTATATAACTAATTTAAATGCATTTATTATTTGAGTAAAATTTATTTGACTGAAAGATAGATTTCTTGACAAATTTTGACGCCTTATTTTGTCTTGCCATTTTTTATCCTAAGAAATAAGAAACCCGATTTTAAGAATCGCCGCATTTTACCTGTCGTCGTCTTAGGCAATGTTTACTCGAATTATCCGTCGTAAAAACCGCATGTTTGCATATATTCTGAGATGAAAATATCATTTTACGCAAATAATCTGCTTTCAAAACAGCATATTTCCACGAAGTCTGGGATGAAAATCATCCTGTTACGCAATTAATCTGCTTTAAAAACGTCATATATCCACGAAATCTGACGTCAAAACATTATGTTGCACAAGTAATCTGCGTTGAAAATGTCAGGTTTCCAGAAGAAATCTGTTGCCGCGAAATATCATTTTTTTCTGAAGATATCTTCTTCCAGACTTTGTGTACTAATCTGAATGATAACTTCAGATAACCTCGACATTTGTCCTATAAGGATTTTATCTGAAACATCAAGACAACTTGATGTTTGATCATAAAATCCTGATGAAATCTGCGACAGATAACATCTAATTTGATGCAGTGTAACATGTATTTAGCGATATTTTTCTGATATTACTAGGTTGCATCGCTTCTAACAGTGAATCGATTGACTGTGGGACTTAATTGAACTGATTTTGGACTTTGACTTTATAAATGTGATAAATGAGACAATTGGACTCCAAGAAATAACATTCCTCTTAATTTGACATGATTGCTGGAACTCAGAAATTACACTGGGCGCTGTGGTAACGCTTTATTTAAAAATTTAGATAAATAAGTCATTTTTTACTGTGGGACTAATCCTAGCTGTTAGCGCGCGCTGAAGAAATAGAAACAGTTTCAAAAGCTACATTTCATTGACTTTATAACGGTATCAGTCCGTTTCAGTTACAACGGTTGCGTCACATATTCGTACTAACATGTATTTAGCAATATTTTTCTGATATTACTAGGTTGCTTCGCTTTTAACAGTGAATGGATTGACTGTGGGACTTAATTGAACTGATTTTGAACTTTGATCTTATAAATGTGATAAATGAGACCATTGGACTCCAAGAAATAACATTCTTCTTAATTTGACATGATTGCTGGAACTCAGCGATTACACTGGGCGCTGTGGTAGCGCTTTATTTAAAAATTTAGATAATAAGTCATTTTTTACTGTGGGACCAATCCTAGCCGTTAGCGCGCGCTGAAGAAATAGAGACAGTTTCAAAAACTACATTTCATTGACTTTCTAACGGTATCAGTCCGTTTGAGTTACAACAGTTGCGTCACATATTCGTAACAACATGTATTTAGCTATATTTTTCTGATATTACTAGGTTGCATCGCTTTTAACAGTGAAACGATTGACTGTGGGACTTAATTGAACTGATTTTGGACTTTGACCTTATAAATGTGATAAATGAGACCATTGGACTCCAAGAAATAACATTCTTTTTAATTTGACATGATTGCTGGAACTCAGCAATTACACTGGGCGCTGTGGTAGCGCTTTATTTAAAAATTTAGATAAATAAGTCATTATTTACTGTGGGACCAGCCCTAGCCGTTAGCGCGCGCTGAAGAAATAGAGACAGTTTCAAAAACTACATGTCATTGACTTTCTAACGGTATCAGTCCGTTTGAGTTACAACGGTTGCGTCACATATTCGTACCAACATGTATTTAGCAATATTTTTCTGATATTACTAGGTTGAATCGCTTTTAACAGTGAAACGATTGACTGTGGGACTTAATTGAACTGATTTTGGACTTTGACCTTATAAATGTGATAAATGTGACCATTTGTACTCCAAGAAGTAACATTCTTCTTAATTTGACATGATTGCTGGAACTCAGCGATTACACTGGGCGCTGTGGTAGCGCTTTATTTAAAAATTTAGATAATTAAGTCATTTTTTACTGTGGGACCAATCCTAGCCGTTATCGCGCGCTGAAGAAATAGAGACAGTTTCAAAAACTACATTTCATTGACTTTCTAACGGTATCAGTCCGTTTGAGTTACAACAGTTGCGTCACATATTCGTAACAACATGTATTTAGCTATATTTTTCTGATATTACTAGGTTGCATCGCTTTTAACAGTGAAACGATTGACTGTGGGACTTAATTGAACTGATTTTGGACTTTGACCTTATAAATCTGATAAATGAGACCATTGAACTCCAAGAAGTAACATTCTTTTTAATTTGACATGATTGCTGGAACTCAGCAATTACACTGGGCGCTGTGGTAGCGCTTTATTTAAAAATTTAGATAAATAAGTCATTATTTACTGTGGGACCAGCCCTAGCCGTTAGCGCGCGCTGAAGAAATAGAGACAGTTTCAAAAACTACATGTCATTGACTTTCTAACGGTATCAGTCCGTTTGAGTTACAACGGTTGCGTCACATATTCGTACCAACATGTATTTAGCAATATTTTTCTGATATTACTAGGTTGAATCGCTTTTAACAGTGAAACGATTGACTGTGGGACTTAATTGAACTGATTTTGGACTTTGACCTTATAAATGTGATAAATGAGACCATTGGACTCCAAGAAATAACATTCTTCTTAATTTGACATGATTGCTGGAACTCAGCGATTACACTGGGCGCTGTGGTAGCGCTTTATTTAAAAATTTAGATAATTAAGTCATTTTTTACTGTGGGACCAATCCTAGCCGTTAGCGCGCGCTGAAGAAATAGAGACAGTTTCAAAAACTACATGTCATTGACTTTCTAACGGTATCAGTCCGTTTGAGTTACAACGGTTGCGTCACATATTCGTACCAACATGTATTTAGCGATATTTTTCTGATATTACTAGGTTGCATCGCTTTTAACAGTGAAACGATTGACTGTGGGACTTAATTGAACTGATTTTGGACTTTGACCTTATAAATGTGATAAATGAGACCATTGGACTCCAAGAAATAACATTCTTCTTAATTTGACATGATTGCTGGAACTCAGCAATTACACTGGGCGCTGTGGTAGCGCTTTATTTAAAAATTTAGATAAATAAGTCATTTTTACTGTGGGACCAATCCTAGCCGTTAGCGCGCGCTGAAGAAATAGAGACAGTTTCAAAAACTACATTTCATTGACTTTCTAACGGTATCAGTCCGTTTGAGTTACAACGGTTGCGTCACATATTCGTACCAACATGTATTTAGCGATATTTTTCTGATATTACTAGGTTGAATCGCTTTTAACAGTGAAACGATTGACTGTGGGACTTAATTGAACTGATTTTGGACTTTGACCTTATAAATGTGATAAATGAGACCATTGGACTCCAAGAAATAACATTCTTCTTAATTTGACATGATTGCTGGAACTCAGCAATTACACTGGGCGCTGTGGTAGCGCTTTATTTAAAAATTTAGATAAATAAGTCATTTTTTACTGTGGGACCAATCCTAGCCGTTAGCGCGCGCTGAAGAAATAGAGACAGTTTCAAAAACTACATTTCATTGACTTTCTAACGGTATCAGTCCGTTTGAGTTACAACGGTTGCGTCACATATTCGTACCAACATGTATTTAGCGATATTTTTCTGATATTACTAGGTTGACTCGCTTTTAACAGTGAAACGATTGACTGTGGGACTTAATTGAACTGATTTTGGACTTTGACCTTATAAATGTGATAAATGTGACCATTGGACTCCAAGAAATAACATTCTTCTTAATTTGACATGATTGCTGGAACTCAGCGATTACACTGGGCGCTGTGGTAGCGCTTTATTTAAAAATTTAGATAATTAAGTCATTTTTTACTGTGGGACCAATCCTAGCCGTTAGCGCGCGCTGAAGAAATAGAGACAGTTTCAAAAACTACATTTCATTGACTTTCTAACGGTATCAGTCCGTTTGAGTTACAACGGTTGCGTCACATATTCGTACCAACATGTATTTAGCGATATTTTTTCTGATATTACTAGGTTGCATCGCTTTTAACAGTGAAACGATTGACTGTGGGACTTAATTGAACTGATTTTGGACTTTGACCTTATAAATGTGATAAATGAGACCATTGGATTGGACTCCAAGAAATAACATTCTTCTTAATTTGACATGATTGCTGGAACTCAGCAATTACACTGGGCGCTGTGGTAGCGCTTTATTTAAAAATTTAGATAAATAAGTCATTTTTTACTGTGGGACCAATCCTAGCCGTTAGCGCGCGCTGAAGAAATAGAGACAGTTTCAAAAACTACATTTCATTGACTTTCTAACGGTATCAGTCCGTTTGAGTTACAACGGTTGCGTCACATATTCGTACCAACATGTATTTAGCGATATTTTTCTGATATTACTAGGTTGCATCGCTTTTAACAGTGAAACGATTGACTGTGGGACTTAATTGAACTGATTTTGGACTTTGACCTTATAAATGTGATAAATGAGACCATTGGACTCCAAGAAATAACATTCTTCTTAATTTGACATGATTGCTGGAACTCAGCGATTACACTGGGCGCTGTGGTAGCGCTTTATTTAAAAATTTAGATAATTAAGTCATTTTTTACTGTGGGACCAATCCTAGCCGTTAGCGCGCGCTGAAGAAATAGAGACAGTTTCAAAAACTACATGTCATTGACTTTCTAACGGTATCAGTCCGTTTGAGTTACAACGGTTGCGTCACATATTCGTACCAACATGTATTTAGCGATATTTTTCTGATATTACTAGGTTGAATCTCTTTTAACAGTGAAACGATTGACTGTGGGACTTAATTGAACTGATTTTGGACTTTGACCTTATAAATGTGATAAATGTGACCATTGGACTCCAAGAAATAACATTCTTCTTAATTTGACATGATTGCTGGAACTCAGCGATTACACTGGGCGCTGTGGTAGCGCTTTATTTAAAAATTTAGATAAATAAGTCATTTTTTACTGTGGGACCAATCCTAGCCGTTAGCGCGCGCTGAAGAAATAGAGACAGTTTCAAAAACTACATTTCATTGACTTTCTAACGGTATCAGTCCGTTTGAGTTACAACGGTTGCGTCACATATTCGTACCAACATGTATTTAGCGATATTTTTCTGATATTACTAGGTTGCATCGCTTTTAACAGTGAAACGATTGACTGTGGGACTTAATTGAACTGATTTTGGACTTTGACCTTATAAATGTGATAAATGAGACAATTGGACTCCAAGAAATAACATTCTTCTTAATTTGACATGATTGCTGGAACTCAGCAATTACACTGGGCGCTGTGGTAGCGCTTTATTTAAAAATTTAGATAAATAAGTCATTTTTTACTGTGGGACCAATCCTAGCCGTTAGCGCGCGCTGAAGAAATAGAGACAGTTTCAAAAGCTACATTTCATTGACTTTCTAACGGTATCAGTCCGTTTCAGTTACAACGGTTGCGTCACATATTCGTACTAACATGTATTTAGCGATATTTTTCTGATATTACTAGGTTGCATCGCTTTTAACAGTGAATCGATTGACTGTGGGACTTAATTGAACTGATTTTGAACTTTGACCTTATAAATGTGATAAATGAGACCATTGGATTGGACTCCAAGAAATAACATTCTTCTTAATTTGACATGATTGCTGGAACTCAGCAATTACACTGGGCGCTGTGGTAGCGCTTTATTTAAAAATTTAGATAAATAAGTCATTTTTTACTGTGGGACCAATCCTAGCCGTTAGCGCGCGCTGAAGAAATAGAGACAGTTTCAAAAACTACATTTCATTGACTTTCTAACGGTATCAGTCCGTTTGAGTTACAACGGTTGTGTCACATATTCGTACCAACATGTATTTAGCGATATTTTTCTGATATTACTAGGTTGCATCGCTTTTAACAGTGAAACGATTGACTGTGGGACTTAATTGAACTGATTTTGGACTTTGACCTTATAAATGTGATAAATGAGACAATTGGACTCCAAGAAATAACATTCTTCTTAATGTGACATGGTTGCTGGAACTCAGCAATTACACTGGGCGCTGTGGTAGCGCTTTATTTAAAATTTAGATAAATAAGTCATTTTTTACTGTGGGACCAATCCTAGCCGTTAGCGCGCGCTGAAGAAATAGAGACAGTTTCAAAACTACATTTCATTGACTTTCTAACGGTATCAGTCCGTTTGAGTTACAACGGTTGGTCACATATTCGTACCAACATGTATTTAGCGATATTTTTCTGATATTACTAGGTTGCATCGCTTTTAACAGTGAAACGATTGACTGTGGGACTTAATTGAACTGATTTTGGACTTTGACCTTATAAATGTGATAAATGAGACCATTGGACTCCAAGAAATAACATTCTTCTTAATTTGACATGATTGCTGGAACTCAGCAATTACACTGGGCGCTGTGGTAGCGCTTTATTTAAAAATTTAGATAAATAAGTCATTTTTTACTGTGGGACCAACCCTAGCCGTTAGCGCGCGCTGAAGAAATAGAGACAGTTTCAAAAACTACATGTCATTGACTTTCTAACGGTATCAGTCCGTTTGAGTTACAACGGTTGCGTCACATATTCGTACCAACATGTATTTAGCGATATTTTTCTGATATTACTAGGTTGCATCGCTTTTAACAGTGAAACGATTGACTGTGGGACTTAATTGAACTGATTTTGAATTTGACCTTATAAATGTGATAAATGAGACAATTGGACTCCAAGAAATAACATTCTTCTTAATTTGACATGATTGCTGGAACTCAGCAATTACACTGGGCGCTGTGGTAGCGCTTTATTTAAAAATTTAGATAAATAAGTCATTTTTACTGTGGGACCAATCCTAGCCGTTAGCGCGCGCTGAAGAAATAGAGACAGTTTCAAAACTACATTTCATTGACTTTCTAACGGTATCAGTCCGTTTGAGTTACAACGGTTGCGTCACATATTCGTACTAACATGTATTTAGCGATATTTTTCTGATATTACTAGGTTGCATCGCTTTTAACAGTGAAACGATTGACTGTGGGACTTAATTGAACTGATTTTGGACTTTGACCTTATAAATGTGATAAATGAGACCAATTGGACTCCAAGAAATAACATTCTTTCTTAATTTGACATGATTGCTTGGAACTCAGCAATTACACTGGGCGCTGTGGTAGCGCTTTATTTAAAAATTTAGATTAAATAAGTCATTTTTTACTGTGGGACTAATCCTAGCCGTTAGCGCGCGCTGAAGAAATAGAGAAAGTTTCAAAAACTACATTTCATTGACTTTCTAACGGTATCAGTCCGTTTGAGTTACAACGGTTGCGTCACATATTCGTACCAACATGTATTTAGCGATATTTTTCTGATATTACTAGGTTGCATCGCTTTTAACAGTGAAACGATTGACTGTGGGACTTAATTGAACTGATTTTGGACTTTGACCTTATAAATGTGATAAATGAGACAATTGGACTCCAAGAAATAACATTCTTCTTAATTTGACATGATTGCTGGAACTCAGCGATTACACTGGGCGCTGTGGTAGCGCTTTATTTAAAATTTAGATAAATAAGTCATTTTTTACTGTGGGACCAATCCTAGCCGTTAGCGCGCGCTGAAGAAATAGAGACAGTTTCAAAAACTACATTTCATTGACTTTCTAACGGTATCAGTCCGTTTGAGTTACAACGGTTGCGTCACATATTCGTACCAACATGTATTTAGCGATATTTTTCCTATATTACTAGGTTGCATCGCTTTTAACAGTGAAACGATTGACTGTGGGACTTAATTGAACTGATTTTGGACTTTGACCTTATAAATGTGATAAATGAGACCATTGGACTCCAAGAAATAACATTCTTCTTAATTTGACATGATTGCTGGAACTCAGCAATTACACTGGCGCTGTGGTAGCGCTTTATATAAGAAATTTAGATAAATAAGTCATTTTTACTGTGGGACTAATCCTAGCCGTTAGCGCGCGCTGAAGAAATAGAGACAGTTTCAAAAAACTACATTTCATTGACTTTCTAACGGTATCAGTCCGTTTGAGTTACAACGGTTGCGTCACATATTCGTACCAACATGTATTTAGCGATATTTTTCTGATATTACTAGGTTGCATCGCTTTTAACAGTGAACGATTGACTGTGGGACTTAATTGAACTGATTTTGGACTTTGACCTTATAAATGTGATAAATGAGACAATTGGACTCCAAGAAATAACATTCCTTCTTAATTTGACATGATTGCTGGAACTCAGCATTACACTGGGCGCTGTGGTAGGCTTTATTTAAAAATTTAGATAAATAAGTCATTTTTACTGTGGGACCAATCCTAGCCGTTAGCGCGCGCTGAAGAAATAGAGACAGTTTCAAAAACTACATTTCATTGACTTTCTAACGGTATCAGTCCGTTTGAGTTACAACGGTTGCGTCACATATTCGTACCAACATGTATTTAGCGATATTTTTCTGATATTACTAGGTTGCATCGCTTTTAACAGTGAAACGATTGACTGTGGGACTTAATTGAACTGATTTTGGACTTTGACCTTATAAATGTGATAAATGAGACCATTGGACTCCAAGAAATAAACATTCTTCTTAATTTGACATGATTGCTGGAACTCAGCAGTTACACTGGGCGCTGTGGTAGCGCTTTATTTAAAAATTTAGATAAATAAGTCATTTTTTACTGTGGGACTAATCCTAGCCGTTAGCGCGCGCTGAAGAAATAGAGACAGTTTTCAAAAACTACATTTCATTGACTTTTCTAACGGTATCAGTCCCGTTTGAGTTACAACGGTTGCGTCACATATTCGTACCAACATGTATTTAGCGATATTTTTCTGATATTACTAGGTTGCATCGCTTTTAACAGTGAAACGATTGACTGTGGGACTTAATTGAACTGATTTTGGACTTTTGACCTTATAAATGTGATAAATGAGCCATTGGACTCCAAGAAATAACATTCTTCTTAATTTGACATGATTGCTGGAACTCAGCGATTACACTGGGCGCTGTGGTAGCGCTTTATTTAAAAATTTAGATAAATAAGTCATTTTTTACTGTGGGACCAATCCTAGCCGTTAGCGCGCGCTGAAGAAATAGAGACAGTTTCAAAAACTACATTTCATTGACTTTCTAACGGTATCAGTCCGTTTGAGTTACAACGGTTGCGTCACATATTCGTACCAACATGTATTTAGCGATATTTTCTGATATTACTAGGTTGCATCGCTTTTAACAGTTGAAACGATTGACTGTGGGACTTAATTGAACTGATTTTGGACTTTGACCTTATAAATGTGATAAATGAGACAATTGGACTCCAAGAAATAACATTCTTCTTAATTGACATGATTGCTGGAACTCAGCAATTACACTGGGCGCTGTGGTAGCGCTTTATTTAAAATTTAGATAAATTAGTCATTTTTACTGTGGGAACCAATCCTAGCCGTTAGCGCGCGCTGAAGAAATAGAGACAGTTTCAAAAACTACATTTCATTGACTTTCTAACGGTATCAGTCCGTTTGAGTTACAACGGTTGCGTCACATATTCGTACCAACATGTATTTAGCGATATTTTTCTGATATTACTAGGTTGCATCGCTTTTAACAGTGAAACGATTGACTGTGGGACTTAATTGAACTGATTTTTGGACTTTGACCTTATAAATGTGATAAATAGACCAATTGGACTCCAAGAAATAACATTCTTCTTAATTTGACATGATTGCTGGAAACTCAGCGATTACACTGGGCGCTGTGGTAGCGCTTTATTTAAAATTTAGATAAATAAGTCATTTTTACTGTGGGACCAATCCTAGCCGTTAGCGCGCGCTGAAGAAATAGAGACAGTTTTCAAAAAACTACATTTCATTGACTTCTAACGGTATCAGTCCGTTTGAGTTACAAACGGTTGCGTCACATATTCGTACCAACATGTATTTAGCGATATTTTTCTGATATTACTAGGTTGCATCGCTTTTAACAGTGAAACGATTGACTGTGGGACTTAATTGAACTGATTTTGACTTTGACCTTATAAATGTGGTAAATGAGAGAATTGGACTCCAAGAAATAACATTCTTCTTAATTTGACATGATTGCTGGAACTCAGCAATTACACTGGGCGCTGTGGTAGCGCTTTATTTAAAAATTTAGATAAATAAGTCATTTTTTACTGTGGGACCAATCCTAGCCGTTAGCGCGCTGAAGAAATAGAGACAGTTTCAAAAACTACATGTCATTGACTTTCTAACGGTATCAGTCCGTTTGAGTTACAACGGTTGCGTTTCACATATCGTACCAACATGTAATGTATTTAGCGATATTTTTCTGATATTACTAGGTTGCATCGCTTTTAACAGTGAAACGATTGACTTGGGACTTATTGAACTGATTTTGGACTTTGACTTTATAAATGTTGATAAATGGAGACAATGACTCCAAGAAATAACATTCTTCTAATTTGACATGATTGCTTGAACTCAGCAATTACACTGGGCGCTGTGTGCGGGCTTTATTTAAAAATTTAGATAAATAAAGTCATTTTTTACTGTGGGACCAATCCTAGCCGTTAGCGCGCGCTGAAGAAATAGAGACAGTTTCAAAAACTTACATGTCATTGACTTTATAACGGTATCAGTCCGTTTGAGTTACAACGGTTGGTCACATATTCGTATCAACATGTATTTAAGCGATATTTTTCTGATATTACTAGGTTGCATCGCTTTTAACAGTGAAACGATTGACTGTGGGACTATAGTTGAACTGACTTTTGGACTTTGCACCTTATAAATGTGATAAATGAGACATTGGACTCCAAGAAATAACATTCTTCTTAATGTGACATGATTGCTGGAACTCGCAATTACACTGGCGCTGTGGTAGCGCTTTATTTAAAAATTTAGATAATAAGTCATTTTTTACTGTGGGACCAATCTAGCCGTTTAGCGCGCGCTGGAAGAAATAGAGACAGTTTTAAAACTACATTCACTTGACTTTCTAACGGTATCAGTCGTTTGAGTTACAACGGTTGCTGTCACATATTCGTAACAACATGTATTTAGCGATATTTTTCTGATATTAACTAGTTGCATCTCTT